>JARQOD010012361.1:0-19973 GCA_033576555.1 Oophaga sylvatica | reverse complement strand
AACACTCTATACAACAACTAGTATAGCAACATAAGCATGTAAGTATAGAATAGATTTACCTGACACGATCTCTGCTGAACTCAGGGTTAATCTTGAGGACTTGATGAGCTGAAACAGGAAAGAGGTGGACTGGGATCTAACCTGACCCTAAACTGGGGTCCTAACTAATCCCTCACCTTGGAGGTACTGATAATGGTTCAGAGGTCCAAGTCTCCAACCTAACCCTGTCTCCTATCAGACCCTGAACCCTGTAATCAGTCCTAAGAAGGATCCTGACTACCACCAAAGGGATATGGGCTGATCTCAGCTAAATACACAGATTAGACATATAAGACAGACAGGATAACACTTGCTTGCATACACACTCAAACACCAAAGGAACATAAATGGTCTGGGAAATAAACTCTAACCAAGTTGAGCTTAGAACAACTAAGGAGCTCACAACTAAAGTCTATACAGATTCATTCCGATCTGTGGTCTGCATGAAGGTTTCACTGGCAACTCCCCAAGCAGACAACCAGGAATTTAAAGGAAACCAATCAACAAATAATCAATTGCAGCCGGGAGAAACTGCACCCAGTCCCAGCACCGAGCACAGACAGAATTAATTCCCTAGCTGCCAAACACAAAGAAACAGCAGATCAGCTGTGAGAAGTCAAAATGTGCAACCGCGACGATCTTCGTGGCAATGCACACATGACAACCACGGCTACTTCTAGTGTGGCGGTGTCATGTGTGCATTGCCACGAAGATCGTCGCGGTTGCACATTTTGACTTCTCACAGCTGAGCTGCTGTTTCTTTGTGTTTGGCAGCTAGGGAGTTAAGTCTGTCTGTGCTCGGTGCTGGGACTGGGTGCAGTTTCTCCCGGCTGCAATTGATTATTTGTTGATTGGTTTCCTTTAAATTCCTGGTTGTCTGCTTGGGGAGTTGCCAGTGAAACCTTCATGCAGACCACAGATAGGAATGAATCTGTATAGACTTTAGTTGTGAGCTCCTTAGTTGTTCTAAGCTCAACTTGGTTAGAGTTTATTTCCCAGACCATTTATGTTCCTTTGGTGTTTGAGTGTGTATGCAAGCGAGTGTTATCCTGTCTGTCTTATATGTCTAATCTGTGTATTTAGCTGAGATCAGCCCATATCCCTTTGGTGGTAGTCAGGATCCTTCTTAGGACTGATTTACAGGGTTCAGGGTCTGATAGGAGACAGGGTTAGGTTGGAGACTTGGACCTCTGAACCATTATCAGTACCTCCAAGGTGAGGGATTAGTTAGGACCCAGTTTAGGGTCAGGTTAGATCCCGGTCCACCTCTTTCCTGTTTCAGCTCATCAAGTCCTCAAGATTAACCCTGAGTTCAGCAGATATCGTGTCAGGTAAATCTATTCTATACTTACATGCTGATGTTGCTATACTAGTTGTTGTATAGAGTGTTGTTCCTGTATTAATAGTTTACTGACATTGTATACATATCATTAGACAGCGTGACATTTTCACTGGCCATAAAAATTATCTCCAGTTACCATGGATCCAGTAGCCCAGCTGGCTCTGCAGTTGCAGGGATTATCCATGGAGCTGACGGACATTAAGTCCAAAGTTTTGTCTCCCCTGGAGCAAACCAGAGTTGAACCTAAAGTAGCTCTCCCAGACAGGTTCACTGGTGGGCGAGACAAATTTTTCACCTTCCGGGAGGCATGTAAATTGTATTTTCGGCTTCGGTCTCGATCATCAGGGAGTGAGGAGCAGAGAGTGGGAATTGTTATCTCACTTCTGCAAGGGGACCCTCAATCCTGGGCATTTTCCCTTCTTCCGGGATCCCGGCTCTACTGTCTGTAGATCAATTTTTTACTGCCCTGGGATTGGTATATGATGACCCAGATCGGGACTCTCTTGCTGAGACTAAATTACGTAAGATACAGCAGGGAGATCGTCCGGCAGAGGAATTTGCTTCTGAGTTTCGTAGATGGGCCACAGATACTCAGTGGAATGACCCAGCTCTTAGGAGCCAGTTTTGTCATGGGCTTTCTGATAAATTAAAAGACGTTTTGGCTCAGTATGAGTCTCCTCCTTCTCTGGAGGCTGCTATGGCCTTAGCTATCCGTACTGATAGACGGCTTCGGGAGAGGGGTGAGGTAACCCCACTCCCTGTTGTTTCTCCACCTACCACTAAAGTCCCTTATGTTGAGGTTCCCCTTGTGTCTGTTCGGATGAGCCTATGCAGTTGGGAGGGACATCATTTCGTAGGAGGGGATTGGCGGTACGCCGCAGGACTAGAAGATGTTTTTTCTGCGGGAAAGAGGGACATTTTGTTGGAGAATGTCCATCCCGTGCCTTGTTGAGCCAAAAGTCGCCGGGGAAACTGTTAATCCCAGGTTGTGTGGTGGACGACAACCTGGGAGTATGTATTTCATCCGCCAGTTCTTCTCAGTTCCTTGTACCAGTGGAGGTGGTAGTTGGTACGAGAGTGGAGAGATTGTCTGTTCTTCTTGATAGTGGTTCCGGGGCTAATCTGGTTGACGCTCAGTTTGCTCAGGCTCAAGGTATGCATCTGACTGTATTGGTCAAACCGATCCCTATATTCTCCATTGACGCCAGGCCTCTCGGCCAAGGTAGCTTTGTTCATGAGGTTCATAACATTGACCTTCGGGTAGGGGCAATACATAGGGAACAATTATCTTGTTATGTGTTGGAGGGTCTACCTACTCCCATTGTGTTGGGACTTCCTTGGTTGGTTAAACATAACCCTGTGATTAATTGGCAGTCCAGAGAAATAAGCCAATGGGGTGAGTTTTGCAAAAGCAACTGCATGAACACAGTCATCAGTGCGGTCGTGCCTAGTACATTGCCTCCTTTTTTGGAGGATTTTGGGGATGTTTTCTCTGAGGAGGGGTGTCAGGAGTTGCCTCCTCATCGCGTGTATGACTGCTCTATTAATCTCCTTCCTGATGCTAAGTTGCCTAAAGCTAGGTTGTATAATCTTTCTGGTCCTGAGAGGCAGGCTATGAAAGATTATATTTCTGAAAGTCTGGCCAAAGGGCATATTAGACCTTCATCTTCCCAGTAGCCGCGGGGTTCTTCTTTGTGAAGAAGAAAAGATGGAGGCCTACGCCCTTGCTTGGATTTCCGCGAACTTAATCGGATTACTGTTCGAGATCCGTATCCACTCCCTCTTATTCCTGATCTCTTCAATCAAATTGTTGGCGCCAAATGGTTTTCTAAATTGGATCTCAGGGGGGCGTATAATCTGATTAGGATAAAAGAGGGGGATGAGTGGAAAACGGCGTTTAACACGCCGGAGGGACATTATGAGAACCTAGTCATGCCTTTTGGTCTGACTACTGCACCAGCAGTATTCCAACATTTTGTTAATGACATTTTTCGTCACCTTGTCGGGCTGTTTGTGGTTGTATATTTGGACGACATTTTAATTTACTCGTCAGATCTTGTGTCTCATCAGGAGCATGTGAGACAGGTGTTGCAGATCTTGCGAGACAATAAACTATACGCCAAACTGGAGAAGTGTATATTTGCCGTACAGGAACTTCAGTTTTTGGGTTTTTTGGTGTCAGCCTCCGGTTTCCGTATGGACCCTGAAAAGGTGAGAGCAGTGCTTAAATGGGATCAGCCAGGGGATCTTAAGGCTCTGCAGCGTTTTTTGGGGTTTGCTAACTACTACCGGAAATTTATTTGTAATTTCTCATCTGTCGTCAAACCTCTCACTGACATGACAAGAAAAGGGACAGATTTTTCTAAATGGTCGGACAAAGCTTGCCAAGCCTTTTCCTCTTTGAAGAAATGTTTTGCTTCGGCACCCGTTCTCATCCAACCAGATGCATCTCAGCCGTTCATTGTGGAGGTGGATGCGTCTGACGTAGGGGTGGGTGCTATATTGTCCCAGGGTCCGTCCCCTGGTAAATGGCATCCGTGCGCTTTCTTTTCTAAGAAATTGTCGTCCGCCGAAAGGAATTATGATATCGGCAATAGGGAACTTTTGGCCATTAAGTTAGCTTTTGAAGAATGGCGTCACTTTTTGGAGGGGGCAGTCCACCCGGTTACCGTTATTACTGATCACAAGAACCTGCTGTATTTAGAATCCGCTAAGCGTCTGAATTCCAGACAAGCTCGATGGTCGTTGTTTTTTACCAGGTTTAATTTTGTCGTCACTTATCGCCCGGGGTCTAAGAATGTAAAGGCTGATGCTTTGTCTCGCAGTTTCCCAGGGGCCGGGAAAACGGATGACCCGAGTCCTATCCTTCAGGAGGGGGTGGTAGTGTCGGCTGTATTTTCTGAGCTTGAGGAGGAGGTGTTAGAGGCTCAGGGGGACGCCCCTGCAGGACCTCCAGGGAGACTGTTTGTCCCAAATCTGTTGAGACAAAAGGTTATTGAGGCACATCATAATTCTGCTCTAGCAGGACATCCAGGGAGTAAGGCTACTTTAGATCTCCTTTCTCGCCGGTTTTGGTGGCCTAATGCTAATAAAGATGTTATAACTTTTGTCGCGTCATGTGGGGTGTGTGCTCGCTCTAAAACCCCTCATACCCGTCCGTCTGGGACCCTTTTACCCTTGAAACTTCCGGAGCGTCCATGGACTCATTTATCTATGGACTTCATTACGGACCTTCCTCCGTCGTCAGGGAATACTGTCATACTGGTGGTTGTTGACAGGTTCAGTAAGATGGCACATTTCCTTGCTCTTCCTGCACTCCCTAATGCTAAAACTCTGGCGCAGGTGTTCATTAGGGAGATCGTTAGACTTCATGGGTTGCCTTCTGATGTGGTGTCAGATAGGGGGTCTCAGTTTGTGTCCAAATTTTGGAGGGCATTTTGTTTACGTCGGGGGATGCAATTGTCATTTTCCTCGGCTTTTCATCCGCAGACCAATGGTCAGACAGAGCGTCTGAATCAGAGCTTAGAGACATATCTCCGGTGTTTTGTTTCAGAGAACCAAGAGGACTGGTCTTCTTTCTTGCCTCTGGCAGAGTTCGCTCTTAACAACAGGCGGAGCGAGTCCACTGGTAAGTCCCCGTTTTTTGGGGCATATGGTTTCCATCCCCAGTTTTGTACTTTCAATGGGGGGGGCCCTTCTGGGGTTCCTGAGGAGGAGCGTTTCTCGTCGTCACTTGCTTCTGTGTGGAGAGGTGTATTGAATAATCTGAGTGTGATGGGGAACCGTTACAAACGTATGGCTGATAGGAGGAGAGTTTCTGGTCCAGATCTGAATGTGAACGATCTGGTATGGTTGTCTACCAGGAATATAAAACTTAAAGTGCCCTCCTGGAAACTGGGTCCCAGATTCATCGGGCCGTACAGGATCAGTTCCATAATTAATCCTGTGGCATTTCGTCTGGACCTCCCTCCTACGTTTAAAATTCATAATGTGTTCCACAAGTCATTACTTAAAAGGTATGTGGCACCAGTCATACCGTCACCTCTACCTCCTCCTCCTGTGTTGGTCAATGGTAACTTGGAATTTCAAGTATCAAAGATCATTGACTCACGTCTGAATCGCCGGTCCCTTCAGTACTTGGTGCATTGGAAGGGGTATGGTCCAGAGGAGAGGACGTGGGTCCCTGCGTCTGATGTTAACGCAGATCGTTTGGTTCGGACCTTCCACAGAACTCACCCGGGCAGGCCTGGCCCTGAGGGTCCGGAGGCCCCTCGTAGAAGGGGGGGTACTGTCATGTGTGCATTGCCACGAAGATCGTCGCGGTTGCACATTTTGACTTCTCACAGCTGAGCTGCTGTTTCTTTGTGTTTGGCAGCTAGGGAGTTAATTCTGTCTGTGCTCGGTGCTGGGACTGGGTGCAGTTTCTCCCGGCTGCAATTGATTATTTGTTGATTGGTTTCCTTTAAATTCCTGGTTGTCTGCTTGGGGAGTTGCCAGTGAAACCTTCATGCAGACCACAGATAGGAATGAATCTGTATAGACTTTAGTTGTGAGCTCCTTAGTTGTTCTAAGCTCAACTTGGTTAAAGTTTATTTCCCAGACCATTTATGTTCCTTTGGTGTTTGAGTGTGTATGCAAGCGAGTGTTATCCTGTCTGTCTTATATGTCTAATCTGTGTATTTAGCTGAGATCAGCCCATATCCCTTTGGTGGTAGTCAGGATCCTTCTTAGGACTGATTACAGGGTTCAGGGTCTGATAGGAGACAGGGTTAGGTTGGAGACTTGGACCTCTGAACCATTATCAGTACCTCCAAGATGAGGGATTAGTTAGGACCCAGTTTAGGGTCAGGTTAGATCCCGGTCCACCTCTTTCCTGTTTCAGCTCATCAAGTCCTCAAGATTAACCCTGAGTTCAGCAGATATCGTGTCAGGTAAATCTATTCTATACTTACATGCTGATGTTGCTATACTAGTTGTTGTATAGAGTGTTGTTCCTGTATTAATAGTTTACTGACATTGTATACATATCATTAGACAGCGTGACAGGCGGTTAGTTTAGGGTAGTTTCCAGCCTCTCTGGTGTATTACTACTTTGGCTATTTTTTGCAATTTCTCCTCAGCTACCGAAACATAACAGGGCGCGGCATGCACTAACGACGTCATCACGCCCTCTGCCTGATCATAACAGCAAGAGGACGCGAGGACACAGAGGGGAGCAACAGTGGCACGGGGACAGGTAAAAATCGGTATACTCACCCTTCCGCCGGCGCTGTCTCTGCAGCCTCTCCTCTTCTCCTGCTAACTCCGGCAGCTCTTCCTTCCTACAGCAGTCACGTGGTACCGTTCATTAAAGTCATGAATATGTGCATATTCATGACTTTAATGAGCGGTACCACGTGACAGCTGCAGGAATGAGCCAGAGATCGTCAAAGAAGCAGGGGGGCTACAGAGACGCGCCGGCGGAGGGGTATGATCTGACACCCCCGCCGTATATGACTCGCGTATAAGCCGAGAGGGGGACTTTCAGCCCTAAAAAATGGGCTGAAAATCTCAGCTTATAACACGAGTATATACGGTAAATGTTTAAACTGTATTTAGAAAAATATTTAGAATTGAGAGTCCTCAGTGGTTGATACCTTTTATTGGCTAACTGAAAAGATAACAAATTGCAAGCTTTCGAGACTACTCAGGTCTCTTCATCAGGCAAAGACTAAAACAAAAACTGAAGAATCACATATTTATACACAACACAGCACAGAAATAATGCAATAGGTAAGACAAGTGACGTGAAGCAGAACTGTCATTATGGGAGAGGGATGAACATAAATATTGGAACAGTTCATAGATAAGGAGTGTGAAAGTTTTATTGTCCTCTGATTGGGGTCCGGTATTGTGTTTTGATGCCCCCAGGTCAGAGAAGCAGATTCCTTAATTGATGTAAAAAGACTTAAATCCATGTGATATATTTATTCCTGCACTGAGTGTGTCAAAGGTCATCATAAGTTTTTTTTCCCCAAACTTTTCTATCTCTCTCAGATTTAAAGTTAGATTTTATTACAAGTAATTTCATGTCCATCATGCTATGACCGGGGATACAAAAGTGTTTTGCCACAGGTAGAGCCATTCTTTTTTCTCTTATTGTGTGGCAATGAGAATTCATCCTTATTATTATTATTATTATTTTTCTATCTACTGGCTAACACGGTATGAAGATACACATCTTTCCTATAAACTGTATTCCGTGATAAAATTGTGAATGTGTGGTTTGTTTGCCTCTTTTCTTGCTGAAGGGAGCAAGTTTACCTTTGAAATGGTGTATCATTTGTGTGTGTGGGGCGAAGTAATCAGCGAGAAAGCAGTGCATGTATACAAATGTGTTTGCATAGTGACTCACCTGCAGTGAAGAGTGCAATCCTCCAATGTGCCTGAAATAGGCTGGGCAAGCTGTAAAGACCCCAAGGCAAATGTTTGGATTTATTTGTGATGTCTGTGAGCAGCTTTGTGGTAGTGTGCTTTGGGGTAGTGTGCTGCCACCTGCAGGTCATTTGACCTTTCAAATGGTGTATCATTTGTTTGTGTGGGTGGAGTATGAATGGAGTAAGGTGCAATTCAATAGGCAGTGCATGTTTACAAATGTGTTTGCATATGTGCCTCACCTGCAGTGAAGTGTTCAATCCTCCAATTTGGCTAAAATAGGCTGGGCAAGCAGTTTGGCAAGCTGGAAAGCCCCCAAGGCAAATGTTTGGATTTGTTTGTGATGTCAGTAAGCAGCTTTGTGGTAATGTGCTTTGGGGTACTGTGGTGCCACCTGCAGGTCATTTTTCCTTACTGCAGGTTTATGAAAATTAATGTTTAAACTGTATTTTGTGATCAAATCGTGGATGTGTGGTTTGTTTGGCTATTTTCTTGCTGAAGGGGGCAAGTTTACCTTTCAAATTGTGTATCATTTGTGTGTGTGAGTGCAGTATGAACGATGATACAAAGTAATCACCGAAAAACAGTGTTTAGAAATAATAGAATAGATGGTACCAACATCCCAGTAGTAAAGTAAGAATTAGTAATACTGGTAGCAGATGTGTTAGGACACCTTGGCTTGGACAGATGGGTGAGATGGTTCTTTTTCTTTATACATTTCCCCCTTCTAAGCCATAAGTGGTTTAATTGACAATTGTTCCTAACTAAGCAGGTGGGTCTTCTATACTTGCGGACTATATGTGGTTAACTAACCGCTGTCAGCATATATCTGTCACATTTGCATTATTGTATGTGATATTGCCTGTCACTGTGGATTTGGCAATTTTCTATGTTTTGCCTGTAATGGACTGATAATTTTATTATGTGTGATAATAGCAGTAAACTTTTTATATACACCATGTTCCAAATTATTATGCAAATTGTTTTTTAGCTTCATAGTGTTTTTTTTTCTTTTATTTTGTAAATGAAACCCATTGATGGTATTGTGTCTCAGGGTTTTTGGATCACTGAAATCAATCTCAGATACCTGTGATAATTAGTTTGCCATGTGAGCCCAATAAAAAGAAAACTGGATGTTCCACACTATTAAGCAGGCCAGAGTTTTCAAGTAACATGGGAAAGAAAAAGGATCTCTCAACTTCTGAAAAGCATCAAATAGTGCAATGCCTTGGTCAAGGGATGAAAACATTAGATATTTCCCGAAAACTTAAGCGTGATCATCGTAATGTTAAGAGTTTTCTGGCTGATTCTGAGCACAGAAGTGTTGGTGCTGATGAAGGCAGAATGAGGAAGGTTTCTGTCAGACAAGTTCATCGAATTAAGAGAGCAGCTGTGCTGTGAATTCTCTGGATTCTAAGTTGGGGCTCCCTCTGGTGGCTGTTGATATTAATGAAGCTGTCTTGACTAACAGAGACCTTTCAGCTGAGGATTCAGCTGCAGACGATTGGCAATCTGGGAGTCATGACTGGGGAGATTTAAGGGAGTAACTTTCCCATGATCCTCGCCGATGATTAGTTGTCTCTTTCTGATCCAGTTTGGAAGTCAGCTTGCTGTGGTCTCCTGAATCTTTCAGATAAGCTATTTCTTGCTTGTTTCTGTGTTTTTTTTTTCTTTTGTTTTTCTGCCTTCTGAGTGAGGTCAGCCGGGTCCCCCTGCTGGGGCCTGCGCTAGTCTCTATTTCTCAGTTATCTGTTCATTTGTTCAGTTCCTGTTATTTTAGTGACTGCTGGGTAGCTACCTGTTCACACCAGAGTTCTGATATAGCGGGGAGAGATTGTGTGGTCTCAGTATTTTTTGGAATCAGAAGTGTTGGAATTTTTCCTAGGGTTTTGCTGGATTGCAGAAAGTATTCTTTTCTGTCCAGTCCTATCTAGACAGTTTTGGGCCCCAGCGTTTGCTTACTTTATTTTCTGCCTGCGTTTGTATTTCATCTTGTCTCACCGCCAATAAATGTGTGGGAGCTACCTATTCCTTTGGGGCGCTACTTTGGGGCTGTTAGCTTTCCCCTTTCTATCTTTAGGTTTAGCTAACTCTCTGGCTGTGTCGAGGTGTCTAGGTCATCGTAGGTACGTCCCACGGCTGCTTCTAGTTGTGCGGTTAGTTCAGGGTTCTGCAATCCATTAGTTACCAACCACTCTGTGTGACTGGCTGCCTTGGCTACTTTTGTTACAGTCCTCCTCGGCTACCATATCATAACACAGCTGCTAAAAAGCCATTACAAACCAACAAACAGATATTTGAAGCTGCTGGTGCCTCTGGAGTCCCTCGAACCTCAAGGTGTAGGATTCTTCAAAGGCTTGCTGTGGTGCATAAACCTACTATTCGGCCACCCCTAAACAGTGCTCACAAGCAGAAACAGTTGCAGTGGGCCCAGACATACATAAAGGCTAATTTTCAAACAGTCTTGTATACTGATGAGTGTTGAGCAACCATGGATGGTCCAGATGGATGGAGTAGTGGATGGTTGGTGGATAGCCATCATGTCCCAACAAGGCTGCGACGTCAACAAGGTGGAGGAGTCATGTTTTGGGCCGGAATCATAGGGAAACAGCTGGTAGGGCCTTTTAAGGTTCCTGAAGGTGTAAAAATGACCTCTGCAAAGTATATAGAGTTTCTGACTGACAACTTTCTTCCATGGTATAAAAAGCAGAAAAGTGCCTTTAGGAGCAAAATCATCTTCATGCATGACAATGCGCCATCTCATGCTGCAAAGAATACCTCTGAGTCATTGGCTGCTATGGGCATAAAAGGATATAAACTCATGGTGTGGCCACCATCTTCCCCTGACCTCAACCCTATAGAGAACCTTTGGTGTATCATCAAGCAAAAGATCTATGAGGGTGGGAGGCAGTTCACATCAAAACAGCAGCTCTGGGAGGCTTCATGCAAAGAAATACAAGCAGAAACTCTCCAAAAACTCACAATTCAATGGTGCAAGAATTGTGAAGGTGATATCAAAGAAGGGTTTCTATGTTAACATGTAACTTGGCCTGTTAGGATGTTTTGGAGTTAAAAAGCGCTTTTTTGTTCAGTGAATGTGACCTCCTAATGTTGCAAATTCCACAAATGAGCATTTTCAGTTCTTTAAAACAGATCAAATGTTTAGAAATTCTACTGTGCCTAATAATTTGGTATACTGCATTTTGAGTTTTTATTTATTTTGGAGATTATACTGTTATCATTGGGAGGTTTCTTTAATAAAATTCAATGTATACTCTAACGGGTGATGACTTTTATTAGACTGTCATTTGCACCGACCACTTAGGAAAATCAGAGAAAAATATAATTTGCATAATAATTTGAAACATTGTGTAGTATCTAATATAGGTTATGTTTTAATGAAAACTCACAAGTTGCTTATATAACATAATTTATTTTCACCAGACAACCCATTTGTGACCATATTTCTATTGATATAATTTATGGGATATGAAATTATTTGTGGGAGTCCAAAGATTTTGTAACCTCATCAACGTTGCCATCACAATGATATATCAATAGATATTGCACGTGTTATTTCACTGTAATTGTAAAGACATCACTGGTGTTTTAACATTACTGCACCTGAGATGTGCAATTGCCCCTTCTCCAGCACACAGGGCTGTGGAGTTGGTAAGCCAAACCTCCGATTCCAACATTTCCCTGCCTCTGACCCCACAGCACTGGTCACTACTGAGCATGTACATAAAGTGTAGCATGGATCAGGAACAGAACAGACATTTATAGGACATTTCATAACTTTCCCAAATTATAATGATTTACAGGACATCCTGCATTGTACTACTGTACTCAATTTATTATTAAATTACCGTATTAAATTTTAGGAGTTGGAATCGGTCCATTTTATACCGACTCCACCAAAATAGACACCGACTCCAACTCAACAGTCCTGCCAGCATTATTTTTAATTTATACAATGGGACGGAGAGTGGGTTTGGTGCCCTACACTGCAAGACATTACTGGGTAAGTCCTCTTATAATAACGTAATATGAGTTTAAACCCAGTTCCATAGATCAGTGTGTCCTGCTGAAAGGTCAGGGATAGACTCTGTTCTCCCATTTCATTTAGAGCTCCCTAAAATTTGGGCAAATATATTTTTTAAGCGATTTTTCATTTCTTTAATAACTGATGGCTTGCAGTGCGCAGGCGCTGGGCCTCTCTGACCTGTTCCGGCGCCTACGCACTGCAGTACTTTACTCTGCCCTCAATAGGGCAGAGACGTATGCCTGCGCAGAAGCGCGATGCCGGAAGCGAGGAAGCAAGCAGGAGGGTGGCGTCGCAAGAAGATGGGAGGCGCCAGACCCGGACCTGCGACACCCATCGGACCGAACAGCATTAGACCGCCCCCCGGGTGAGTATAATAAAACTTATTTTTCTTATCTTGCAGGTCGGACCGGGGGCTTATCTACAGCATTATAGAATGCAGGAGATAAACCCTAAAGGCGGTGGCCACCTCTTATAGCGGTGACAGGTGCACTTTAAGGTTGGACTTCAAAGAGGCAGATTTTAATGGACTCAGAAAGAGGGTAGGAAAGATCCAATGGCTGAATGTTCTAAAGGACAGAAATGTCCAAGAAGGATGGAAAGTTTTGCTAAATGAAATTCTCACCACACAATCGGCAATAATGCCGAAAAGAAGGAAAATTTGGAAGCATTTAAAAAGATCAGGGTTTAAAAATGAACACAGAACTTAATCACTTGTTAAAAAGGAAAAAAGAAATGTATATCAAATGGAAAGAGGGGGCATATCTAAAGAAGAATATTATGCTTTTTGCAAGGAATGCAGGGCAAAAGTTGGAAGAGCTAACCAGTAAAAGCCAGTAATGAAGTAAGGCTTGCAACAGAGACCAAAAGCAGTAAAAAAGGATTTTAGGCATATGTCAAAAACAAAAGAAAAGTCAAAGATGCTATAAGATTTTTACAGGATGAAAAGGGTTGAAGTGGTCAAATATGAAGTTGAGAAGGCCAAACTTTTACATTCCAATTTTGCATCAGTGTTCTCTAAGAAAACAATTGTAACATCAACTGATCTTCACGGTGACATAGAAGGAATAAAATAATCCACACTATATATAAACAAGGAGATGGTGAGGGAACACTTAGCTAATTATAATTAATTTGAATCTCCTGCTTCAGATGAATTGCATCCCAGAGTACTGAAAGAGTTAGCAGAGAAAATTGCAGAACCACTAGCCAGAATCTTTGAAAAATCCTGGAGAACAGAAGTCCCAGATTGGAGAAGGGCAAATGTTGTCCCTAACTTCAAAAAAGGACAGAAGGTGGAGCCAACAAATTACAGGTCAGTGAGCCTTACTTCTACACAATCTTTGAACAAATTATTAAACATAATGTATGTAAGTACTTGGATAAGAATACAGTAATTAACCAAAGCCAGCATGGGTTTGTAGCAAGCAAGTCACCACAAGAATAATCTAATTTCCTTCTATGATGGAATCACTGACTGGGTGGATAAGGTAAATGCAGTAGATATAGCATATCTCAACTAGCAAAGCATTTGATAAAACATCTCATAATATCCTTGCTGAAAAATGACCAAGCATGGGATTGACAAGACTGTGGTTAAATTCATAACTGGCTCAGTGATCGTACTCAAAGAGTAGCAATAAATGGTTGCACATCCAATTGGAAAAGTGTTTCAAGTGGGGTACCACATGGCTCTGTCCTGGCTCCAGTGTTAAACATTTTTATAAATGATCTAGATAATGGAACTAAAGGTAAACTAATCAAATTTGCAGATGATGCAAAGCTAGGAGGGATAGCTAACACTAGAGAAGACAGAGAAAGGATTCAGAAGTACAGGTGCTTTTCACAAAATTAGAATATCATCAAAAGTTAATTTATTTCAGTACTTCATTACAAAAAGTGAAACATATATTAGAGTCATTACAAACAGAGTGATCTATTTCAAGTGTTTATTTCTGTTGATGATTATGGCCTACAACCAATGAAAACCCAAAAGTCATTATCTCAGTAATTTAGAATACTTAGCAAAAAACACCTGCAAAGGCTTCCTAAGCGTTTAAAAAGGTCCCTTAGTCTGTGTCAATAGGCTCCATAATCATGGGGAAGACTGCTGACTTTACAGATGTCCAGAAAGCAGTCATTCTATACTCCACAAAGATGGTAAGCCACAAAAGATCATTGCTAAAGAAGCTGGCTGTTCACAGAGTGCTGCATCCAAGCATATTAATGGAAAGTTGAGTGGAAGGAAAAAGTGTAGTAGAAAAAGGTGCACAAGCAACTGGGATAACCGCAGCTTTAAAAACATTGTTAAGAAAAGACCATTCAAAAATTGGGGTGGAGATTTACAAGGAGTGGACTGCTGCTGGATTCATTGCTTCAAGAGCCACCACACACAGACTTATCCAGGACATAGACATATCCTTGTGTCAAGCCACTCATGACCAATAGACAACACCAGAAGTGTCTTACCTGGGCCAAGAAGAAAAACAACTGGACTGCTGCTCAATGGTCCAAGGTGTGGTTTTCATATGAAAGTAAATTTTGCATTTCATTTGGAAATCAAGGTCCCAGAGTCTGGAGGAAGAGTGGAGAGGCACACAATCCAAGCTGCTTTAGGTCTAGTGTGAAGTTTCCACACTCAGTGATGGTTTGGGGAGCTATATCATCTGCTAGTGTAGGTTTACTGTGTTTTATGAAGACCACAGTCAGCGCAGTCGTCTCCCAGGAAATTTTAGAGCACTTCATGCTTCCCTCTGCTGACAAGCTTTTTGAAGATGGAAATTTAATTCTAAAGCAGGACTTGGCACCTGTCCACACTGCCAAAAGTACCAATAACTGGTTTAAAAACAACCGTATCACTGTGCTTGATTGGCCAGCAAACTCGCCTGCCCTTAACAACATAGAGAATCTAAGTGGTATTGTCAAGAGGAAGATGAGACACCAGATTCAACAATGTGGACGAGCTGAATGCTGCTATTAAAGCAACCTGGGCTTCCATAACACCTCAGCAGTGCACAGGCTGATCGCCTCAATGCCACGCCGCATTGATGCAGTAATTGATACAAAAGGAGCCCCGACAAAGCATTAAGTGCATTTACTGAACATACATTTCAGCAGGCCAACATTTCGGATTTTAAAATCATTTTTCAAGCTGGTGTTATAAAGTATTCTAATTTACTGAGATAATGACTTTTGGGTTTTCATTGGCTGTAAGCCATAATCATCAACATTAACAGAAATAAACACTTGAAATAGATCACTCTATAATGACTCTATATAATATATGAGTTTCACTTTTTTGTATTAAAGAACTGAAATAAATTAACTTTGATGATATTCTAATTTTGTGAGAAGCACCAGAATCTAGATAACATAGTTATTAACATAGTTATTAAGGTTGAAGGAAGACTTTAAGTCCATCTAGTTCAACCCATATCCTATCCTAACCTGCCCTAACATGTTGATCCAGAGGAAGGCAAAAAAAAACCCAAGTGGCAAACAGTAAGCTTCACATTGGGGAAAAAAATTCCTTCCCGACTCCACATACGGCAATCAGACTAGCTCCCTGGATCAACGCAATATCTAGGAAACTAGTGAATATAGCCTGTAATATTATACTTTTCAAGAAAGGCATCCAGTCCCTTCTTAAATTTTAGTAGGAATCACTCATTACAACATTAGACGGCAGAGAGTTCCATAGTCTCACTGCTCTTACAGTAAAGAATCTGCGTCTGTGATTATGGCTAAACCTTCTTTCCTCCAGACGTAGAGGATGCCCCCTTGTCCCCGTCACAGGTCTAAGAGTAAAAAGATCATTAGAAAGGTCTTTGTACTGTCCCCTCATATATTTATACATTGTAATAAGATCACCCCTAAGCCTTCGTTTTTCCAAACTAAATAACCCCAAGTGTAATAACCTGTCTTGGTATTGCAGACCCCCCAGTTCTCTAATAACCTTGGTCGCTCTTCTCTGCACCCGCTCCATTTCAGCTATGTCTTTCTTATACACCGGAGACCAGAACTGCACACAGTATTCTAAGTGTGGTCGCACCAGTGACTTGTATAGAGGTAAAATTATGTTCTCCTCATGAGCATCTATGCTTCTTTTAATGCATCCCATTATTTTATTTGCCTTGGAAGCAGCTGCCTGACATTGGCCACTAAATGTGAGTTTGTCGTCCACCCATACACCCAGGTCTTTTTCAGTGACAGTTTTGCCCAGTGTTTTACAATTAAGCACATAATTATACATCTTATTTGTTCTACCCAAGTGCATGACCTTACATTTATCCCCATTAAAGCTCATTTGCCATTTATCAGCCCAAGCTTCTATAGTAACATAGATAAGCTTGAACAACGGCCAGCGACTAATAGAATGGTACTTAACAGGGAGAAATGCAAGATTCTACATCTGGGCAAGAAAAACTAAAATTTAATCTATAGAATGGGAAGAATATAACTAAGCAACAGCAAGTATGAAAAAGACTTGGTTATACTAATAGATCATAGACAGCACATCAGTCAACAGTGTGACGCAGCAGCAAAAAAGCAAACAGTTCCAGGATGTATTAAAGGGACTCTGTCACCCCATTTTTTGACCATCAGCTGCAGCCACCGCCATCAGGGGCTTATCTACAGCATTCTGTATGTTCTCTACTATATATAGCCATGTATATAACGTCCACTATATATAGCCATGTATATTATGTCTACTATATATAGCCATGTATATAACATCTACTATACATAGCCATGTATATAATGTCTACTATATATAGCCATGTATATTACATCTACTATATATAGCCATGTATATAACGTCTACTATATATAGCCATGTATATAACGTCTACTATATATAGCCATGTATATAACGTCTACTATATATAGCCATGTATATTACGTCTACTATATGTAGCCATGTATATAACATCTACTTTATATAGCCATGTATATAACGACTACTATATATACCCATCTATATAACATCTACTATATATAGCCATGTATATAATGTCTACAATATAGCCATGTATATTACGTCTACTATATATAGCCATGTATATAACGTCTACTATATATAGCCATGTATATAACATCTACTATACATAGCCATGTATATAACATCTACTATATATAGCCATGTATATAATGTCTACTATATATAGCCATGTATATAACGACTACTATATATAGCCATGTATATAACGTCTACTATATATAGCCATGTATATAACGTCTACTATATATAGCCATGTATATAACGTCTACTATACATAACCATGTATATAACGTCTACTATATATAGCCATGTATATAATGTCTACTATATGTAGCCATGTATATAACGTCTACTATATATAGCCATGTATATAACATCTACTATATATAGCCATGTATATAACGTCTACTATATATAGCCATGTATATAACGTCTACTATACATAACCATGTATATAACGTCTACTATATATAGCCATGTATATAACGTCTACTATACATAACCATGTATATAACGTCTACTATATATAGCCATGTATATAACGTCTACTATACATAACCATGTATATAACGTCTACTATACAGTCATGGCCAAAAGTTTTGAGAATGACACAAATATTAATTTTTACAAAGTCTACTGCTTCACTTTTTCTAATGGCAATTTGCATATACTCCAGAATGTTATAAAGAGTGATCAGCTTAACAGCAATTACTTGCAAAGTCAATATTTGGCTAGAAAATGAACTTTATCCCCCAAAACACATTTCAACATCATTGTAGCCCTGCCTTAAAAGGACCAGCTAACCTCTTTTCAGTGATTGCTCCATTAACACAGGTGTGGGTGTTGATGAGGACATGGCTGGAGATCAATCTGTCATGATTAAGTAAGAATGACATCACTTGACACTTTAAAAGGAGGCTTGTGCTTGGCATCATTGTTTATCTTCTGTTAACCATGGTTATCTCTAAAGAAACACGTGCAGTCATCATTGCAGTGCACAAAAATGGCCTAACAGGGAAGAGTATCACTGCTAGAAAGATTGCACCTCAGTCAACAATCTATCGCATCATCAAGAACTTCAAGGAGAGAGGTTCCATTGTTGCCAAAAAGGCTTCAGGGTGCCCAAGAAAGACCAGCAAGCGCCAGAACCATCTCTTAAAAGTGTTTCAGCTGCGGGATCGGGCTACCAGCAGTGCAGAGCTTGCTCAGGAATGGCAGCAGGCAGGTTGTGAGTGCATCTGCATGCACTGTGAGGCGGAGACTCTTGGAGCAAGGCCTGGTCTCAAGGAGGGCAGCAAAGAAGCCACTTCTCTCCAGAAAAAACATCATGGACAGACTGATATTCTGCAAAAGGTACAGGCAGTGGACTGCTGAGGACTGGGGTAAAGTTATTTTCTCTGATGAATCCCCTTTTCGATTGTTTGGGACATCAGGAAAACGCCTCATTCGGAGAAGACAAGGTGAGCGCTACCACCAGTCTTGTCTCATGCCAACTGTTAAACATCCTGAAACCATTCATGTGTGGGGTTGCTTCTCAGCCAAGGGAATCGGCTCTCTCACAGTCTTGCCTAAAAACACAGCCATGAATAAAGAATGGTACCAGAATGTCCTCCAAGAGCAACTTTTCCCAACCCTCCAAGAGCAGTTTGGCGATCAACAATGCCTTTTCCAGCATGATGGAGCACCTTGCCATAAAGCAAAGGTAATAACTAAATGGCTCAGGGAACAAAACATAGAGATTTTGGGTCCATGGCCTGGAAACTCCCCAGATCTTAATCCCATTGAGAACTTGTGGTCAATCATCAAGAGACGGGTGGTCAAACAAAAACCTAAAAATTCTGACCAAATAAAAGCATTGATTGTGCAAGAATGGACTGCTATCAGTCAGGATTTGGTCCAGAAGTTGATAGAGAGCATGCCAGGGAGAATTGCAGAGGTCCTGAAGAAGAAGGGTCAACACTGCAAATATTGACTTGCTGCATTAACTCATTCTAACTGTCAATATAAGCTTTTGTTACTCATATGTTTGCAATTATTATATTTCTGTCTGTGATAAAAACATCTGTCAAACACACATAAAAACCAGAGGGCAGCAGATCATGTGAAAATATAATATTTGTGTCATTCTCAAAACTTTTGGCCATGACTGTATATAGCCATGTATATAACGTCTACTATATATAGCCATGTATATAACATCTACAATATATAGCCATGTATATAACGACTACTATATATAGCCATGTATATAACGTCTACTATATATAGCCATGTATATAACGTCTACTATATATAGCCATGTATATAACGTCTACTATATATAGCCATGTATATAACGTCTACTATATATAGCCATGTATATAACATCTACTATATATAGCCATGTATATAACGACTACTATATATAGCCATGTATATTACGTCTACTATATGTAGCTATGTATATAACGGCTACTATACATAGCCATGTGTCTAAATGGTCGCTGTTAATTCAACAAAGTTTAAATCAATAGCACAGGTGAGTATAAGAAAGTTCAAAATATATCATATCAGAGAAATCTGCTTGTTCCTTTTTACACTTAAGGCCCTGTTACACATAGCGAGATCGCTAGCAAGATCGCTGAAACGTCACCGATTTTGTGACGTAGCAGCGACCTAGCCAGCGATCTCGCTTAGTGTGACACTCAGCGACGATCAGCCCCCCTGCTGGGTGTCGCTGATCGTCGCTGAATGTCCTAGACCATTTTTTGATCGCTGGTCTCCCGCTGGCCAGCACGCATCGCTGCGTGTGACAGGCGGGAGACCTGCGATAAGCAAGCTGGAGCTAGTAACCAAGGTAAACATCGGGTTTCCAGGCACCGGGTGGCGCCTGGAAACCCGATGTGTAACTTGGTTACCAGCTCCCTGCAGAAGCGCGCTGGTATCTAAGGTACACTGCGGGTAACTAAGCGACGTGCGTCTCTTGTTACCCGCATAGTCGTTGTCCTGATCGCTGTTGAGGTCTGCCTGTTTGGCAGCTCAGCAGCGATCATGTAGCGACACACCAGCGATCCTGACAAGTGCATATCGTTGTCGGGATCGCTGGTGAGTCGCTATGTGTAATGGGACCCTTATGTGCCATTCTTCCTTTC
>JARQOD010012360.1:0-19979 GCA_033576555.1 Oophaga sylvatica | reverse complement strand
TTTGTAGCATTTCCAGGTATTATTCTGCTCATTATTTGTACATTTTTCAGGTGGATCTCAACATCATTACATTGTAAAAACTTATTTTCTAAAAGTTTGTAGACATTTTTATTTAGATAATTTCTCTATACAGTTCCTTCTTGTTTGCAGTCAGTCTTTACTGAAGCCGTGAGATTTCTGCCCTAATGGCCAATTACATTTTACTCATCAGCCGTTTCCATCATGACTAACACAAATCTACAGGGGAGCAACGCATACAGTGGGGAAAAAAAGTATTTAGTCAGCCACCAATTGTGCTGGTTCTCCCACTGAAAAAGATGAGAGGCCTGTAATTGACATCAACTATGAGAGTCACAATGAGAAAACAAATCCAGAGAATCACCTTGTCTGATTTGGGAAGATTTATTTTGCAAATTATGGTGGAAAATAAGTATTTGATCACCTAAAAACATGCAAGATTTTGGGCTCTCACAGACCTGTATCTTCTTCTGTAAGAGGCTCCTCTGTCCTCCACTCATTACCTGTAGTAATGGCGCCTGTTTGAACTTGTTATCAGTATAAAAGACACTGATACATATTTTTGCAGATACATATTTCATACATACACTATATAGCGCTTTTTTTAATTTTTTCTCCCATTTTCTATGGCAGCAATGCAATTCCTATGCTCTAGAGTAATCATTCTTGGGGACCATAGATATATTAATGAGCCGGAGCTCTTGTCCCTAAAAGAGGACATCTAAGATCAGGCACCTCCCCATTTCTAACTCAATAACCCGTCGGCATTCCACCGGTGCGATAAAAAGGACCGCCACTCCGCTATATGGCTCGGCCGCAAGAGACCAAGAGGAGGGCCCGAGTCTCCACTCCCTCTTAGCCTTAAACACGTCGGCCATGTTTGGCAGCCTGGTCTCTTGCAAAAAGAAAATGTCAGCTTCAACCCAGCTGAGAAAATCAAAGGCCGCAAATCTAGCTGTATTTGACTTTATACTGGCGACATTAATGGACGCAAGCGTCAACGGAGTGGGTACCGCCATCATTGGTGATTGAGTTAGGTTGCTTTCTTCTTCCCACTCCCCTTATTCTCTGCCTCAGAGGAGAAATCTTTCCCCCTCTTTAACGACACAGAGGTGTCCATTCCCACATGTTTTTTCTTTGTATCGTCCTCGTCTCCGGACTCCGGGCCAGTCCCTCCCTCCAAGAACCTTACATGCCCAGAAGAAGGAGACTCGGCACCCCCTGTAAGCCCCGACGAAGCAGGAACCTCCCCCTCAGATTCCTCCTTAGAGGAAGAGCTGTTCTTGTGGCGCCCCTGATGGTCCAGTCGCCACAGAGGTACTGCATCTCAGCCAGAGATGTCGTATCCACCTTTCTGGTAAGATGGAGACACAAAACCTGGCTCTGGCGACACTGCATCCATCACACACACTAGCTCAGTTCCTCTATCATGCCTGTAGCTAGCAAAGGGTGTTAGATGGTGGATGGAGCTTGTGGGTCAGAGCAGGAGTTAGAGGGAAGTAAGAGAGAGTCTTCCCTTAGGGGAGGAAGAAGACAGACGTGCATAGGCAGCTCTTCCGAAGGGGAGAAGGAAAGAAATAGAACTGTGCAGCAGGCTTCAGGTCCTGAGGAGCTGCTCACAGATAGAAAGTAAGGAGGAATGTTCCCTGTAGGGGAAAGGGATTTCTCAGAGGCATGGCTGAGCAGAATGCTACCCGTGGGGCTCGTTCCAGGCTGACGGACGTCAGCTGGGAGAATCCAGGTCGCAGAAGGGTTTTGGCCCCTAGACTAGTGGAGAGTACAACAGTACTCAGCTAGCAAGCCGACAGCTGTGACAACTTTAGGGGTCACAGCCACAACCACAAGCATCTTCTCCGGGAAGGAAAGCTATATAGCATCAAGGAAACGCCTGGATCATGTTGTCCTACAGGATTCGCAGCTACCGGACTGGGACACTGCTTTGTGAGGTGCTGGGAAGGAAGAAGAAGTGGGAATCAGCACAGTGAGATGGCCAGGGAAGGTATATACTGACAGGGAGCTTTGGACTACCTGGGAGTTAGCTGGACTCCTCACCTGGAGGACGTGGCACTTAGTGAGTACCTGTGTGCACCAGAACTGTGAGTAAAGCCTTTGAAACTGCATCTGAATGAGTCTCCTCAAATTCTTCCCACGGCACACATTCCACTCTGCTACATCTCCCAGCACCACTACTCTCTACAACATCTCTCTCTGCCCTGGGACAACAAGCGTCACCTGAGGGAAGCTTTACCAACTCTGCTGCATCACACCATCTATCCCAGAGGATCTGCACTGCAGCGCCGGTCCCTCTGACAAGAAACCACAGGTGGCGTCACGAACACTTCAATACAAACTCTTTATCATCCCCTGTAAATATTCCCCTTTCCATTGGACGCCCAGGGCTACGGACCGGGTCACTGCTGCCATGACACATCCCTTTAAGATACCGGCCCGGTACCGAGTATCCCACTGCCCTGGCGGGCGATCCATTCTCAAGGGCTTGCAACCGGTTAGAAAGACCAACCGGAGGGGAGTCAGTTTTTCCTTCCTTAGGTACCTTGATCAGAGCCGGAGAAGAAGTTTTATCTCCCTTCTTTCTCTTCTTTTTGGTGCCGAGCTTACGCTTGTCCTTTAGCCACTGCCTATTATCCTCATCCATACTTACATAATGGGAGGATTGGGAGGCAGTATCGCTTTCCTCCCTGTGGATCCTCCTGACCTCCTCATCCAACTCATCATCCCTTGGGGCCTCAGCAGCAAGACTGGCATCCAGGACAGGGGCCGCCCCAGTAGCCCGGGGCTCGCCCAGCTACCTCTCCTGTCTGCGCTTGTCTAGACGCCTCAGCTGGGCAGGTATCTTTTTATTTATTTTCCTCCTTGGCCCCTCAGCTCCCTCACCCTTGCTAGTCCCTTCCCCCGCAGAATCAGCCTCACGGCTTTCTCCCACCGGGGTCATGACTGCGTTAGCAAAGGAGCGAGGACAACGACTGAATGGGTGACCTAACTCACCACACAGGTGGCACCTATTCCCCACACAAGATGCAGCAAGATGGCCGATATCCCCACACAATGCACATTTCTGCACAGTGCAGTTTGCACTGAAGGGTGTGGGGTCGCCACACCAGTGACAGAGCTTTGGTTGCCCCTGGTAGACCAGGATACGATCCCTACCCAGGAAGGCAGATGATGTTATGTGGGCAACCATACCACCTGAACGCTTAACTTTTACCATAAACGTCCAGGCCCCTGACCAGATACCAAACTAGTCACGGTTTTAATTTGGTATCTCCAATGTGATGAATGGCACACGGAAGGCACGGGGGAATCATGGATTGATCACACCGCTGCCACCAATGTGATGAAACAATAGCAAGCTAGTCTTGACCTATCAATTTACTGCAGGGGCTTTTTTGCACTATCCCACTGCTCTACAATATACCACAAACTACAGGGATTTATGTATATCCCACGTTTTGGTTCCACTTTGGAACTTGTAGCTCTCCAGCGCCCCCCCTTACCCTCAGGTCAGTCAGGGAACTACACATGGGATAATTGGTCGCCGGGCGGGCCGCTCACTGTGGACTGGCTGTTAGGCGTGCTGCATCGAGGGAATTATAAATGCTCTGGCTGCAGCCACACAAAAGCTTATAAGACCCCTTCCGTCGCTGCCAGCTGCACCCACCCAACCGGGACCACGCTTCGCTTCCACCAGCTAACGATTCTCTTAATCAATAATTTAATTAAGAGGGTCCGTATCAAACCCGAATTAGTAGCGTAATTACTCCAGGCACGTGTACATTCGTTCTTAGAGCATGGAGACAGAGCTAGTAATTTTATATATTTTACTCCAAAAGGTAGGCAGTGTTTACAAGGTATAAAAAAGATGTAACAATCTAAGACAATTAAAATATGTACAAGCAATTAAAAATAAAACAGGGTTAAAGAAGAAAAAAAACACTCACATGGTACTTAGATCATTCTGGCGAATCAGGCTGGGAAAAGGGAATGGGCCACACGTCGCCATGCATGACAGTGTGGCTGTGTATCTCAGGTTCCTTCTGCAGACTCACCTCCCGACTGAGTGGGTGTCTCCAATCTCCCTTTCATCTCTAAACTTTTGGAGCGCCTATTCTACTCCCGCCTTACCCGTTACCTCTCCACTCACTCCCTCCTAGCCCCTTCACAGTCCGGCTTCCGCCCCCTACATTCGACTGAAACTGCACTCATCAAAGTGACCAATGACCTTCTGACAGCCAAACCTAACGGTGACCACTCTCTGCTCATTCTTCTCGACCTTTCTGCAGCTTTCGACACGGTTGACCACCGTCTCCTACTCACTAGGCTCCAGTCACTAGGTATTAAGGACACTGTTCTCTCCTGGTTCTCTTCCTATCTTTCTGACCGCTCCTTCAGTGTTTTGTTCTCTGGCTCCATGTCATCTCCTCTTCCTCTCGCTGTTGGTGTACCCCAGGGCTCAGTCCTTGGCCCCCTTCTCTTCTCTCTCTACACTGCCCCAGTTGGACAGACCATCAGCAGATTTGGCTTTCAGATTGGGGCATTCTGTTGGACATCATCCTCCTCATCATCATCCACCTGGCTCTCAGGCTGCAGCCCCATCTGCCTTTGCTCTCTGAATCTGTCCTCATTCAATAGTTTTTCTTTGAAAGGTCCACTTTTGCTTTCCTCACCTCCAGCTCATTAATTTCAAGATTTATCCTCTTTACCTCCGCCTGGAACTGATTTTTCCTCGGCTTTGGAGGCACCTGCAGCTTTGGTGCTTGTGCAGGACTGTGTTATGTTTCGGTAGCTGAGGAGTGCAGGCAAAAAAGGCAATACACCAGAGCAGTTGGAAACTATGAGATTGCAGTACCCTGACTAACCACCACAACTAGAGGCAGCCGTGGAGCGTTCCTACGTTGGTCCTAGACGCCTCGTCACAGCCTGAGAAACTAACTACACCTAAAGATAGATATAGGAAAGCTATCTGCCCCGGGGCAGAACCCCAAAGACAATAGAAAGCCCCCAAACATGTAATGGCGGTTAGACAAGATGAAATACTGACACAGAAAGAAAATAGTATGAGCAAACGTTGGGGCCCAAACTAACTAAATAGAAAAGGATAGGAAGGGTACTTACTGCAATCCCAGAAAACCCTGAAAAGCACCAACTCTACTAATTTCAAAAACACCTGAGATCACACGACCTCTTCCACCTAAATTAGTTCTCTGGTGTAACAAAATCAAAACAGCAGCCACTGAAAAAACTGGAAAAAGCAAAAGTACAAACATCAGTGGCTGAACAAAACTGAGAGGGCAGAAGCCCCCGGAGGGGACCCTGAAGGCCCCCACAGAAGTGCAGGACAAAATGCAAAAATATAGCACAAACACAAAAGAAGAAAATGTCTTATCTGTTAGCAGGAGATGCAGACACGACACAGCAGGCTACAAGGGAAACTGGAATAAAGGATTCAGACCAGAACAATTGATCACCGGCAACCCTGATGGGAAGGTGACTCCCTTATATAAGACCAGTCAGTAACACCTGATTCCCAGTCCTCACAATCTTCACTGGACAGACTAGCACCGCTTGTAACCACCAGAGGGAGCCTCTGCTCAGAACTCATCTCAAACCCATTCACAACAGTACCCCCCCCTTGAGGAGGGGTCACCGAACCCTCATTTGAGCAACCAGGTCGGTCAGGATGAGTTCTATGATACGCACGGATAAGTCTCCTAGCATGGATGTCCGAAGCAAACACCCAAGAATTGTCCTCCTGACCATAACCTCTCCATTTAACCAAATACTGGAGTTTCCGTCTAGAAAAACGAGAATCTAATATTTTCTCAACCACATACTCCAGATTGCCCTCAACCAAAACAGGGTCAGGAGGCACAGCAGCAGGAACCACTGGCTCAACAAACCTCTTCAACAAGGACTTGTGGAACACGTTATGGATCTTAAATGTCCCTGGAAGAAGCAAACGAAAAGAAACAGGATTAATAATCTCCATGATCTTATAAGGTCCAATGAACCTAGGCTTAAATTTAGGAGATGCTACTCTCATAGGAATATTCTTTGAGGACAACCAGACCAAGTCCCCCACTTTAAACCGAGGACCATCAGTCCTATGCCGGTTAGCAAACCGCTGGGCCCTCTCCTGAGAGAGGGACAACCTCTCCACTACCTGGTCCCAAATCAGTTGCATACGCTCCACAACAGAGTCAACACCTGGACAGACAGAAGCCTCCGTCTGTCCTGAAGAAAATCGAGGGTGAAATCCAGAATTACAGAAAAACGGAGACATCAAAGTAGCAGAGCTAGCCCTATTATTAAGAGCAAACTCAGCCAAAGGCAAAAAAGAGACCCAGTCATCCTGATCAGCAGACACAAAGCATCTTAGATAAGTCTCCAATGTCTGGTTTGTTCTTTCAGTTTGACCATTGGTCTGAGGATGAAATGCCGAGGAGAAAGACAATTGAACACCCAGTTTAGAACAAAAAGTCCTCCAAAATCTGGAAACAAACTGGACTCCTCTGTCAGACACAATGTTCTCAGGAATGCCGTGTAAACAAACCACGTGCTGAAAGAACAACGGCACCAATTCAGAGGAGGAAGGCAACTTAGGTAATGGCACAAGATGTATCATCTTGGAAAACCTATCACAAATTACCCAGATGGTGGTCATTCTCTGAGAAACAGGAAAGTCGGAAATGAAATCCATAGAGATATGGGTCCATGGTCTCTTGGGCACAGGCAATGGCATCAACAAACCACTAGAGCGAGAGCAAGGCTTGGAGCGAGAGCAAGTCCCGCAGGACTGCACAAATTCCCTGACATCACGAGACAAGGTAGGCCACCAAAAGGACCGACTAACCAAGTCTCTGGTACCAAAAATTCCGGGATGCCCAGCCAACGCGGAACAATGAATCTCAGACATCACACTCTTTTTCCACTGGTCCGGGACAAACAATTTTCCAACAGGGCAGCACTCGGGCCTATCCTCCTGACACCCCTCCAGAGCAAGTCTCAAATTGGGCGAGATGGCGGAAAGAACTACACCCTCTTTCAAAATAACAGAAGGATCAGATAACTCAGGAGAGTCCGCAAGGAAACTCCTCGAGAGGGCATCCGCCTTAACATTCTTAGTGCCAGGAAGAAAGGAAACCACAAAATTAAAACGTGTGAAAAACAAGGCCCACCTGGCCTGTCTAGGATTGAGTCGCTTGGCAGATTCCAGATAGACCAGATTCTTATGGTCCGTAAGGACCACCACCTGATGTTTGGCTCCCTCCAGCCAATGTCTCCACTCTTCAAAAGCCCACTTCATGGCCAATAACTCCCGATTACCCACGTCATAATTACGTTCAGTAGGAGAAAATTTTCGAGAGAAAAAGGCACAAGGGTTACATTTAGAGGTCTCTGGATCTTTTTGGGACAAAACGGCACCTGCCCCAATTTCAGAGGCATCAACCTCCACCTGAAATGGCAGAGAAACATCAGGCTGCCGTAGAACAGGAGCAGAAGTGAATCTCTGCTTAAGTTCCTGAAATGCAGAGACTGCCTCAGGAGGCCAATTCACCACATCAGAACCCTTTCTGGTCAAATCAGTTAATGGTTTAACAATAACCGAGAAATTACCAATAAATTTACGATAAAAATTGGCAAAACCCAAAAATCTCTGAAGAGCCTTTAATGAAGTAGGTTGGACCCAATCACAGATGGCCTGAACCTTGACCGGGTCCATTTCAATAACAGATGGGGACAAAATGAATCCCAGAAATGAGATCCTCTGTACGCCAAAAAGACACTTTGATCCCTTCACATACAGAGCATTCTCTCTCAAAATCTGGAATACAGTTCGAACATGTTTCACATGAGAGTCCCAGTCATTAGAAAAAATCAAGATATCATCCAAATAAACAATCAGAAATTTGTCCACAAAATCCCTGAAAATGTCATTCATGAAGGACTGGAAGACGGAAGGAGCATTAGTGAGCCCAAAGGGCATCACCAGTTACTCAAAATGCCCTTCAGGGGTATTGAATGCCGTCTTCCATTCATCCCCGTGCTTAATGCGAATAAGGTTATACGCCCCCCTGAGGTCAAGCTTGGTAAACCAAGTAGCGTTTTTCACCCTGGAAAACAGGTCAGAAATCAAGGGTAACGGGTATTGATATTTCACAGTAATATTGTTCAAGAGACGATAATCAATACACGGCCTTAATGAACCATCCTTTTTGGCCACAAAGAAAAAACCGCACCTAAGGGTGAAGAGGATGGTCTGATATGACCCTTCTCCAATGATTCCTTGATATAAGACCGCATAGCGTCATGTTCAGGTACAGACAAGTTAAAAAGGCGACCTTTAGGGAATTTACTACCCGGCACTAATTCAATAGCGCAGTCATAGCTCCTATGGGGAGGCAAGGATGCAGATTTACTTTCGCTAAACACATCAGAAAAATCAATCAAAAAGTCAGGAACATCCTGAGCCTGGGGGAGGCAGAAAAAACAGGAGTGTTGGTATTAACACATTGGCAGCCCCAACTGGTTACAGACACAGATTTCCAATCCAAAACAGGATTATGAGACTGTAACCAAGGAAAACCCAGCACGATAATGTCATGCAGATTATACAGAACCAAAAATTTGCAGCACTCCTGGTGATCAGGTTCAACCCTCATTATCACCTGAGTAGAAAACTGGGGTTTATTCTCAGCCAAAGGGTAGAATCGATCCCCAGTAGGGGAATAGACTTCTGTAGGGGTATCAAGGGAAATCCACAATGTTTAGCAAAATCATAATCCATCAGGTTAATAGCTGCTCCAGAATCAACGAAAGCCTGAGCAGAAAATGAGGACAGAGAGCATATCAGAGTGACAGTTAATAAAAACTTAGTCTGAACACTACCCAAGACAACTGAGCGTGCAAAACGTCTTCCCCGCTTAGGGCAGACTGAAATAGCATGAGAGGCATCACCACAGTAGAAACATAACCCATTGCGCTTTCAAACTCATGACGCTGTGCCCCAGACACCACTCTATCACACTGCATGGGTTCAGAAGCTGGTTCACAAGGCAACACCATTCCACGCATACTTCTCCGCTCACGCAAACGTCTGTCAATTTGAATCGCTAATGACATAGAATCATTGAGACCAGAGGGGACAGGGAATCCCACCATAACATCCTTTACATTATCTGACAGACCCTTCCGGAAAAGGGCTGCCAAAGCGTCGTCATTCCATTTGGTCAGGACTGCCCACCTACGGAATCTCTGACAGTATAACTCAGCGTCATCAAGCCCCTGATTTAATGCCAACAAGGCTTTCTCAGCTTGATCAGTGACATTAGGCTCATCGTACAATAACCCCAAGGCCTGAAAAAATGCATCAACATCACTCAAAACAGGATCCCCAGGTATCAGGGAAAAAGCCCAATCCTGAGGATCGCCGCGCAGGAGAGAGATGATAATTTGAACCTGCTGCGCTGCGTTCCCTGAGGACTTAGATTTTAAGGCAAAAAACAATTTACAATTATTTTTGAAATTCTGAAACTTAGCTCGATCCCCTAAAAACAAATCTGGCATGGGAATCCTAGGTTCCACAACAGGCAACCCAGCAAGATAGATAGCAATACTCCGAACCTCAGTGGCAAGCTGATCCACACGGCAAGACAACTGTGCAAACTCCATTGAGAGAAAAGATCCTCCCCAGCACCCAGAGATACAGAGGGAAAAAAAAAAAAAATGCAACAAACAGAAAAATATCTCTGACAACTCTGACAATATTTTTTCCCTTCTGTGAGTACCACACAATTTTCAATTTTTAGGCCGGTGATACTGTTATGTTTCGGTAGCTGAGGAGTGCAGGCAAAAAAGGCAATACACCAGAGCAGTTGGAAACTATGAGATTGCAGTACCCTGACTAACCACCACAACTAGAGGCAGCCGTGGAGCGTTCCTACGTTGGTCCTAGACGCCTCGTCACAGCCTGAGAAACTAACTACACCTAAAGATAGATATAGGAAAGCTATCTGCCCCGGAGCAGAACCCCAAAGACAATAGAAAGTCCCCAAACATGTAATGGCGGTTAGACAAGATGAAATACTGACACAGAAAGAAAATAGTATGAGCAAACGTTGGGGCCCAAACTAACTAAATAGAAAAGGATAGGAAGGGTACTTACTGCAATCCCAGAAAACCCTGAAAAGCACCAACTCTACTAATTTCAAAAACACCTGAGATCACACGACCTCTTCCACCTAAATTAGTTCTCTGGTGTAACAAAATCAAAACAGCAGCCACTGAAAAAACTGGAAAAAGCAAAAGTACAAACATCAGTGGCTGAACAAAACTGAGAGGGCAGAAGCCCCCGGAGGGGACCCTGGAGGCCCCCACAGAAGTGCAGGACAAAATGCAAAAATATAGCACAAACACAAAAGAAGAAAATGTCTTATCTGTTAGCAGGAGATGCAGACACGACACAGCAGGCTACAAGGGAAACTGGAATAAAGGATTCAGACCAGAACAATTGATCACCGGCAACCCTGATGGGAAGGTGACTCCCTTATATAAGACCAGTCAGTAACACCTGATTCCCAGTCCTCACAATCTTCACTGGACAGACTAGCACCGCTTGTAACCACCAGAGGGAGCCTCTGCTCAGAACTCATCTCAAACCCATTCACAACAGGACTGCTCCTCCTGAAGCCTCCTCAGGATCTTACTCGCCTCTTCATACTCAGAGGTGGCTCATGACCCGGGAGGCATAGGTGGACACAGATACCCAGGGTCTCTGCAGCGCCCAACTTTCCTCAGTAGTGTACCTACATTACATTACTGATCCTGAGTTACATCCTGTATTATACTCCAGAGCTGCACTCACTATTCTGCTGGTGCAGTCACTGTGTACATACAATACATTACTGATCCCGTACTGATCCTGAGTTACATCCTGTATTATATTCCAGAGCTGCACTCACTATTCTTCTGGTGCAGTCACTGTGTACATACATTACATTACTGATCCTGTACTGATCCTGTATTATACTCCAGAGCTGTGACGCGCACACACTACCAGGGTTATGGGGTACTCGGCACCGAGCCCATGGAAGTCTATGGGGGATGTCACTGGCAGCTGAGCTCGGTCCGTGGCCCTGGGCGGTCATCCAATGTGGGATATTTACAGGGGATGATGGGATGTTTATATGGTTTGTTGTGACGCCACTTGTAGTATCTGGTCAGGGGGAACCAGCGCTGCTCTGTACATACTCTGGAAGGGATGGTGTTGGCAGCTAGATGGTGGGTCTTCTACAAGTAAGACAGTGTCCTTCCAGGGTAGATAGGAATTTGTGGTTGCAGGACAGATGGGGATCCCTCCGCCAGGGACAATAAGGGAGACACACACAGAAGTCAGTTTGGTACCTTTACTGTAGCAATGGCAGGTACTCCCCGGAGCACGGCAGGGCGAAGGATGCACATCCGGACTCCTCCACTGATAGGTATATGGCCTCCTGTCCTCTGTCGTTGTAAAATCAAGTCCTGACCTGCGTGTAGCTAAGTCTAACTTAGTCTCTGTCCTGTACCTGGCTGACTTGGTGGTGGACCTTCTATCTGGCAGAACAGGGTCTTTTTCTGTGGCTGATCAGGCAGACTCTGTTCTCCTGATCCGGCTACGTGTCAACACTGTGGTACTCCTGGGACTTGTAGTCCTCCAGGAACTCCGGTGTTCTCCCAATAGGTCGTGGAGATCCTTATAGACTCGGAACCCGGCATCCGGTACTCGTTGCTGAGGGGAGCTATTAATGCTCACTGATCCTTCTACTTCCACTTGCCTTCGATCTATCTGGGTCCTATTAAGATCACACACACTGGCAGTTGGTGTGCTGCCTCTTCGCCGCTCTCTAAGCGTTCGGCACGCTTCTTAATGAGCTACAATTCAGATTCAGCTCTGGCTAGGCTAAAGTGATTCACTCTTCACTTGTACCAACCTCCACTTCAGGTTGAACTTGTCTGAACAGCTCTGCAATTCTCTCCTTTGGTGTCTTGAAGAGATCTGAGATCCGTCTCTGTCTGAGACTATCCTGTTCTGATCTCTGGCTGCTCTCTCTGATCTGAGGCTGTCTTGTTCTCAGACCGTCTGCTCTCTCAGTTCTAAGTTCTGAGGCAAAGTGAAACTAAACTGAGTTTATATATGCCTAAACACAGCTCCCTCTAATGGTCTTTTTAGGAAAGCTGCATTGTGTGTGCGTATAGTGACCTCTAGTGGGATCGTCCTTTAGTGCATCCCTCTGGAAGATATGGATCCAGTCACAGCTGGGCTCCACATTCCCCCCTAGTTGAACTCAGCACTCCGGGGCTGAAATACAAAAACAGGTAACAGAACAATAACATATCAAAACAATTCTTCCTTTACAGGAGGTAAGGCATTCTTGAACTGTTGCATAAACGGTAACTGAACAATTATATACAATGAGGGCTTGAGGAATTGAGCAACCATAAAAGTCCCAGTCTCTTTTGGAAAGGGTGCTCAAATAAGGGTGAAGAAAACAAGTAGAAATAATGTCCATTCCTCTTGTTCCAAGATTATAAGGGAAAACAGGTTAATAAATAATGGAATGATACGACATATTATTATCAAAAATATATACATTATACATTTATGTACAGTGGTCATAGATAGTTATTTACATGAGTTAGGTTTTACTCTCTATACCTAACAGGTAATTGCCCCTTTGTTATACGTACTGACCTACGTGGTGTAGTATCAGGTATAGTAGCCTCTAGCCTATTTGTCCTGCGTGCTGGCAAACTGTAATACCGCCTTAACCTCTCTATGGATCTGGCAAGCACACTGGTGGCTGGGCGATGCGGTTCTGTTCCGCCAGGGGACTCTTCTTCCTGAGATTCAATTCCTTGGGATTCCACTTCTTGTGGTGCTGCTTCTTGTGGTGCCGCTTCTTGGGGTTCCACTGGTTGAGGTTCTGCCGGAACAGGTCCTTCTGGAACTGACTCTACTGGCACAATTGGTGCAACTGTATGTAGAGATTCTTCTTGCGGTTGATAAAATTGAAGCACAGGAATGATTACAGCTTCTCCAATTCTGGGCCAATCTGCAGGTAAATCTCCCAAATCTGTATGTATGACTGCTTCATCACTCTCTTCCTGATTGACAATAGGTTCTTCCTCACGAAGTTTTAATGGGTCCGGACACAACTTTAGATGGTCTCTAGACACAGTTGCAGTCGTTTTTCCTCCATCCTTGCTTATTATGCACGTCTTCTTGTTATCAAACCTCGAACTCTGTATGATGTAGGGCTCTCTTTCCCACTGATCGTCGAGTTTGTGTAACCTCCTCTTTCTTTTTAGTACGATTTCACCATTTGCGAAAGGTTCAGCTGGCGCACTTTTATTGTAACGATCTGCTTGTTTATCCCTGAATCGATTGAGACTTTCCTCAACACAGGCCTGTACTTTTCTGTACTGTTCCTGTCTGTTTGTGTTCCAGTCTCCAGTAGTTACATCCGCTTCTGATTCTACAACTCCAAGCTCTAGATCCATAGGCAGCTTTCCTGGTCTTGCCCGCATGAGATAGGCTGGGGTGCAGTTGGTGGAACTCACCGGTATATGGTTGTACATGTCTATCAGGTCAGGTAACAAGTCTGGCCACCGATTTCTTTCCTCCAGTGGTACAGATTTCAGTAAGTCAATGACGATGCGATTCATCTTTTCACAAAGTCCATTGGTTTGGGGGTGGTACGGTGTTGTTCTTATCTTCTTACACCCGTACAAGTAGCAGAACTCTTTGAATAATTCGGCCTCAAAGGCTGGGCCTTGATCAGTTAGCACCTGCTCTGGATATCCGTGTGGTCTGCAGAAACTTGCTTGGAAGGTCTTTGCTGCTGTCTCTGCTGTCAGATCTTTGACAGGGGCGACCACCAGGAATTTGGAGTAGTGATCCACCATAGTCAGGGCATAGGAATATCCTGACCGGCTGGGTGACAACTTAACATGGTCCAGGGCCACTATTTCCAAAGGACGGGTAGTCTGGATGGGCTGCAGGGGTGCCTTCTGACTACTGTAGTCTTCTCGTCTGAGGCCACAGGGTCCACAGTTCCGTCACCACTTCTCGATGGAGCTGCGCATCCCTACTCAGTAGAACCGACACTTCAACAGGGTCTCCAGCTTTTTCCAGCCAAAGTGTCCCGCTTGATCGTGGTAGGCTTCTAACACCATCTGGATGTCTGCCTTGGGAACTACTATCTGCCAAACCATCTCATGGATCCTTGGGTCGACGTATCTCCTGCACAGCTTCTCACGGTAGATGAACAACCGGCTTCTCTCGTTCCACAGCAGCCTTGCTGGTATAGGTGCGTCTTTCTTCAAGGAGGAACCTTCCTGTTTTATCAGCTCCTTGATACGGCTGACCACTGGATCGCTGTCCTGAGTCTCCTTCCAGCTGAGGTGAAGTAAAGGATTTAACGTCTTACCAGGCGATCTCCTACTGGCCTGTTGTTCATAGATCATCCCATTCCGGTGAAAGGCAGGTAGTTCAATCTCTTCCAGATCATCCACTTCCTCTTCAGTGTCTGATTCATGAGGCATCCTGGACAGGGCATCAGCATTGGCATTCTTGCGGCCCGCCCGGTACTTAATTGTGAATTGATAATTTGACAGTCGAGCCATCCATTGTTGTTCCATGGCTCCCAGCTTAGCTGTTTCAAGATGCGTCAAGGGGTTGTTGTCTGTGTAGGCAGTGAACTTGCTGGAGGCCAAGTAGTGTTTAAACCTCTCTGTGATGGCCCAGACCAGTGCCAGGAACTCCAACTTGAAGCTGCTATAGTTCTCTGGGTTCCTTTCGGTCGGGCGGAGCTTCCTGCTAGCATAGGCGATGACTTTCTCCAGGCCATTTTGCTTCTGACTGAGGACTGCTCCCAATCATTCATTGCTGGCATCAGTATACAGCAGGAACGGCTGGCTGTAGTCAGGGTAAGCTAGGATCTCATCGCCTGTCAGGATCTCCTTCATTTCCTTGAATGCTTCTGCCTGTTCTTTACCCCAATGAAATGGAGAATTTCTGCTCTTGAGGGACTGTCCCACCAGGAGTTCTTGCAGAGGCGCTGCTTTCTTGGTGTAATCCTTTACAAACCTCCGGTAGTATCCTGTCAGTCCCAGGAACTGTCGCACCTCCTTGAGATTTTTCGGCTCCGGCCATTTCTGGATGGCGGTGATCTTCTCAGGGTCTGGCGCTACTCCTTCTGAGCTGACAATATGTCACAAGTACTGTACCTTCTGTTTGAGCAGATGGCACTTGGAAGGCTTCAGTTTCATCCCATACTTGGACAGTGACTCAAATACCTCCGCCAGGTGCTTCAAGTGATCTTTCATACGTTTTGGAGTACACTATGACGTCGTCCAGGTACAGCAACACAGTTTCAAAGTTGAGATGCCCCAGGCAGCTCTCCATCACTCTCTGGAACGTGCCAGGGGCACTGCTGAGTCCAAACGGCATTCTGTCAAACTCAAGAGTCCCATCGGGGTGGTGAAAGCCGTCTTCTCCCGATCCTCCTCAGCCACAGCTACTTGCCAGTACCCACTAGTGAGGTCAAGGGTGGAGAAATAGTTAGCAGTTTTTAGTGCAGCTAAAGATTCCTCAATGCGTGGTAAAGGGTATGCATCTTTATGTGTAATGCGATTTACTTGTCTGTAATCTACACACATTCTCATGCTTCCATCCTTTTTCCTAACTAGGACTAGAGGTGCTGCCCAGGGACTGCAACTATCCCTTATCACCCCTGCTTCCTTCATATCACGCAACATCTCTTTGGCTTTTTGGTAGTGTGCTGGTGGTATAGGCCTGTACCGTTCTTTGATGGGAGGATGATTGCCTGTGGGGATGTGATGTTGAACCCCTTTTATTGTCCCAAAGTCGAGCGGGTGTTTGCTGAATACCTGAGCATACTCCTGAACTACTCGTAGTACTCCCTGTTTATGGTGGGCTGGAGTGGTGTCTGTCCCGACATGGAGCTGCTGACACCAATCCTCCACCTGGGTGGTCGGACCGTTATCCTCCACTAGTTGTGGGGAGGTTAAGGGCTCCGCTGGGTGAATGAAGTTATTATCCACAGCATGTAACTTAGCAACAGTGGCATAACGTGGTAATTTGACTTCATCTTCTCCCCAGTTGAGAAGACGCACTGGCACCCTCCCATTATGTACCTCCACTACCCCTCTGGCAGTTAAGAGTGTAGGTCTGTGCTCTGAACAATGGGGCTCTACTACTGCTTGGTAGTCCCGTCCTCTTAGACCTATTGCTGCTCTACACCATATAAGCATTTCATTCATGGGGGATATCACAATGGGGTTCGGGTCTGTTACCCGTACATTACCAATCTCACCACCGGTCAGTTTCACTTGCTGCTGGCACATCAGGGTTCGGATCTCCCTCCGGATCTCTCCCTTTTGCTTTGGTCTGGCGATTTCAGCAAGCTGTTGGAGTAAAAACACAACCTCCTCCAAACAGTTACTAATAATGTTAGTGCCTAAGACCACATTCAACCCATTTTCTTCATTAACAGTCTTTACTACAAGAAGTCCCTGTGTAATGTATGTGGTACAGTTCATATAGCGTCTTGTGCTTGGTGCGATGAAAATACTTGAGACACAGGTTGATAAAGAAAGTCTTGTATTGCTTCATACAAATTGGCAAAAATAAACACACAGGTTGCAAACACAGAAGCAGGAGACACAGCAGGCCAGAGTAATCTAAGCTCAGCAATAACTCTCCACAACAGATTCAGATCTTCTTCTCTGTTACCGCAAGTCCATGCAAACGTGAGGCTCTCAAGAGCAGAGTTCAGAGTCCACAAGTGCTTCAGAGTTCCTCAGTAGGAATGGCTGGAGTACAAGGTCCAAGGCTTACAGGAGTCAATCACAGGTTCACTGCAGGCTAGATTCTGAAGCACTGATTGCTCAGCTGTGGCTGTTTAAGAAGCAAACGGAGAGAATCAGGGCGGGAACATGCAAGCTGGAAAACTCCATTTTGACTGAGGGCAAGATAGCTGCAGCAAAACAGAAAGCAAAATGGCCGACGAACAAACTGAGTTTCAGAAACAGATACACAGAACCTTACATTACTCCCCCTTAGGGACAACCTCCGGATGACCTCAGACCAGGCTTGTGTGGGTACCTCTGATGAAACTGACGGAGCAAGCGAGGAGCATTAACGTTATTGACTGGCTCCCATGAGTTGTCCTCCACTGGGTAGCCCTGCCATTTAATCAGATATTGTAACTGATTTCTATACAACCTGGAATCTAAAATCCTTTCCACCACAAATTCTTCCTGACCATCGACTAGCACTGGGTCAGGGCAAGGAGAAGAACGTCCAGGAAACGTATTGGGTGTCGCAGCCTTTAGTAGGGATACATGAAAGACAGGGTGGATTCTCATAGTTCTGGGCAATTGAAGACGACAAGCAACGGCACTTATAATCTTACTGATTTTATAGGGTCCAATGTACTTATGTCCCAACTTAGACGATGGAATCCTTAACTTAAGATTTCTGGTTGACAGCCAGACCAGGTCTCCTACCTTAAAAGCTGGTGCAGGTTTACGAAATTTATCTGCTGCCTTCTTGTACCTTTCCTGAGCCGATTCCAGATTCTCCTTTAGAAGATCCATATTCTTCTGTAAAGTCGTGACTCTTTCAGCCACTGCTGGCAAAGGCGTCTCTATGGGAAATCGTGGTAGAATGTTAGGATGATAACCTAGATTAGAGTAAAAAGGAGACTGTTTAGTGGAGGCACTCTGAGAGTTGTTGTAAGAGAACTCAGCCAATGGAAGTAGATCCACCCAATCATCCTGTAGGTGGCAGATAAAGCAGCGGAGATACTGCTCCAGGGTTTGATTGGTTCGTTCGGTTTGTCCATTAGTCTGGGGATGAAAAGCAGAAGAAAGGTTTACTTTAATGTCCAATGCTGCACAGAAATCTTGCCAAAACCTAGAAGTGAATTGCACCCCTCGATCCGAAATAACCTCATCCGGTACTCCATGTAAACGAAACACATCTTTAATCATCAAATCTGATGTCTGTTTTGCAGTGGGTAAGCCGACACAAGGGATAAAATGAGCTGCCTTTGTTAAACGGTCAACCACCACTAGAATAGTGTTCTTCCCTTGAGAGGTTGGTAATTCCACAATGAAGTCCATAGAAATGGATCCCCACGGGCGGGACGGGGTGGGAAGAGGCTGTAACAGACCAGTTGGTGAAGAGCGAGGTGTTTTGCATCTTGCACAAACCTCACACGAAGTGACATAGTCCAAAACATCCTTCCTACAAGTGGGCCACCAAAAGAAACGAGAAAGAAATTCCTGTGTCTTTAGAATTCCTCTATGCCCGGCTATTTTGGAATCGTGAATGAGTTGCAATACTCTCAATCTGACTGTTTCAGGTATATACAGACGTTGTCCCAGAATCCACACACCATTCTTAAAGACAAGACTTACGTCCCTTGGGGGTTGAGCCAAAAAAGAATCCGCATGGTATGCTTCCTTGATGTCTTTAATTAGGTCTTGATGATGAATCACTCCTAGGAATCTAGAGTCAGGAAGAATAGTCTTAGGAGGAGTAATTGGACGTGTCTCTGCTGAGTAAATCCTAGAGAGTGCATCAGCCTTTCCATTGCGCGATCCTGGTCTATAAGAAATAATAAAATTAAATTGGTTTAAGAAAAGATTCCAGCGAGCCTGGCGAGGAGTCAGGCACTTAGCCAACCTGATAAACTCAAGATTACGATGGTCTGTCAGAACGACTATTTGCTGTGCAGCTCCTTGAAGAAGGTGTCTCCATTCTTTGAAGGCGGCAATAATGGCCAACAACTCTCTATTGCCCACATCGTAGTTCTTCTCAGCCGAAGACAACTGCTGGGAAAAGAAGGCACAGGGATGCAAGACATTCTTCTCACCTGTTCTCTGAGAGAGTATAGCTCCCACGGCACAGTCTGAAGCATCCACCTCTATTATGAAGGCAAGCTCTGGGTTGGGATGTACTAGGATAGGTGCAGTGGTAAATTTATCTTTTAGACGGGAAAATGCTTCCTGGGCTTGGGGAGTCCAGGAGAACTTAGACTCTTTCCGGGTAAGTTGGGTGATAGGTGACACTACCTCAGAGAAATTTCTAATGAAACGTCTATAGAAGTTTGCAAACCCGATGAAGCGCTGTACCTCCTTCACATTTCTAGGACTTGGCCAATCATTGATGGCTTGGGTTTTACTTCCATCCATACTAATTCCTTGTGTAGACAGTACATACCCCAGAAATTGAATTTCGGTCTTATGGAATTCACACTTTCAAGCTTGATGTAAAGATGATTTTGTCTTAGACGTTCCAAGACCATTCTCACATGTCCATGATGTTCCTCTGTGGAGTTAGAAAAAATTAAAATATCATCCAAATAAATTACCACGAATGTATCTAGGAGATCCCTGAAGATGTCATTCACCAAGTGTTGGAAAGTGGCTGGGGCGGTACTCAGACCAAAAGGCATAACCAGATATTCAAAGTGTCCATAGCGTGACCTGAATGCAGTCTTCCATTCATCCCCAGGTCTAATACGGACTAAGTTATAGGCCCCACGAAGATCTAGTTTAGAAAAAATTTTGGCATGTCGCACTCTCTCCAATAACTCAGGGATTAAAGGCAATGGATAACGGTTTCTAATAGTAACCTTATTGAGTTCCCTATAGTCTACGCATGGTCTCAGGGATCCATCTTTCTTCTTTACAAAGAATATGGGTGCCCCTGCAGGAGATGAAGAGGGGCGTATGAAGCCCTTGGCTAGATTTTCGTCTATGTACTCTTTTAAAGCCTTCAGCTCGGGCCCCGCCAGGGGGTAGATCTTACCAAAAGGTATCTCTGCTCCAGGCAATAATTCAATTGGACAATCATATGGACGGTGAGGAGG
>JARQOD010012359.1:0-19658 GCA_033576555.1 Oophaga sylvatica | reverse complement strand
CTGTTCAAGAGACCCCTATGTTTTCTGCCGTTCTTCCTAGGACCCGTTATGAAACGCTCATGAGATTTTGGCATTTTAACGACAATAGTCAATGCCTGCCCAGAAATGCCCCAGAACATGACAGACTATTCAAAATCAGACTCATCATCGACAGAAGTTCTTAAAGCTCTACACCCCAACAGAAAACATTTCCATTGAGTCCCTTGTAAGATTCAAAGGAAGACGGCACCTCAAGCAATTTATTCCTTGTAAGAGGGCAAGGTTCAGAATAAAGCTCTATAAAATGTGCGAGATTTCAACTGGATACACATCAGCTTTTCACATTCATGGGGAAAGATTATAATATTTATTTCTATAGCACCATTGATTCCATGGTGCTGTACATGAGAAGGGGTTACATACAAATTACAGATATCACTTACAGTAAACTAACAATGACAGACTGACACAGAGGGGAGCGGACCCTACCCTTTTGGGCTTACATTCTACAGGATGGTGGGGATAGCCAACTAAACCCACCAGGAGGCCCAACTTATCTTGGGACACCTGGAAAAATCGTTTGGGAGCTGATAACTCCATTTTTACAAAAAGGCTACAGTCTGTATGTTGACAACTACTACACCAGTATCCCCCTATTTAAGTATGGTTGAATATAACATAGGGGCTTGTGGGACCATTCACTGACTTAACCCTGCTGTTCTGTTCCCAAATACAGTTATATGAAAAAGTTTGTGCACCCCTATTAATCTTAAGCTTAATGTTTTATAAATATTGGTGTTTTTGCAACATCTATTTCAGTTTGATATATCTAATAACTATTGGACACAGTAATGTTTCTGCCTTGAAATGAGGTTTATTGTACTAACAGAAAATGTGCAATCTGCATCCAAACAAAATTTGACAGGTTCATAAGTATGGGCACCTCACCAGAAGAGTGACATTAATATTTAGTAGATCCTCCTTTTGCAAAAATAACAGCCTCTAGTCGCTTCCTGTAGCTTTTAATGAGTTCCTGGATCCTGGATGAAGGTATTTTTGACCATTCCTCTTTACAAAACAATTCCAGTTCAGTTAAGTTTGATGGTCGCCGAGCATGGACAGCCCTCTTCAAATGATCCCACAGATGTTCAATGATATTCAGGTCTGGGGACTGGGATGGCCATTCCAGAACATTGTCATTGTTCCTCTGCATGAATGCCTGAGTAGATTTGGAGCGGTGTTTTGGATCATTGTCTTGCTGAAAGATCCATCCCCTGCGTAACTTCAACTTTGTCACTGATTCTTGAACATTATTGTCAAGAATCTGCTGATACTGAGTGGAATCCATGCGTCCCTTTAACAAGATTCCCGGTGCCGGCATTGGCCACACAGCCCCAAAGCATGATGCTACCCACAGTAAAATTTGGTGGAGGTTCCAAGTGTTTTTCTTGGAATGCTGTGTTTTTTTGACGCCATGCATAATGCCTTTTTGTATGACCAAACAACTCCATCTTGGTTTCATCAGTCCATAGGACCTTCTAACAAAAAGAAATTGGCTTCTCCAAATGTGCATTTGCATACCTCAGCCGACTGTTTGTGGCGTGCTTGCAGAAACGGCTTCTTTATTCGGACTACCATGACAGCAAAAAGGGCGGTTCCCTCACACGCATCAGTTGGTTTCCTGTTCCTGGAGACCGGATCCTACAGATGAAGGATGTCCCAGGCCCGGCCGGTCGGCTCAGGTAGTGGGGGGGTCTCCTACCTCGGCCGGTGCAGTGTCCTGAAGCGCCACGGTGCTCCTGGCTGGTTGGCACGACTGTGGTGAGACAGCAGGGAGCAGGGTCCAGCGGATCGCTGCCTCCAGAGCAACGCCGGGGGTAAGTATATCTCCAGCCTCCCCGAAAGTGTCCCACAGGCTGGCGACAGGCAGCGGTAGTAAATGCTCCCCCTCCTGTATAAATTCCCCGGGATGCTTCCTGGTAAGCACCGTGGGCGGTGGGGGCAGCAGCACCTGGAGCGCTGGCATGGTTTCCCCCTGTGGACGCTGTGAAGCACCATCTTGGGGCTGAGTGACGTTTGTGGGTGGAGCCAGCGGTCACTTCCGGGTCGCAAGTGCCGGTGGTGATCTGAGCATGTGCAGACTCCAAAAAAATGGCGGCCGCCATCCTAGGGGACAGAAACCCTGAGAAAGCAATGCAGGGGAGGCTGGGGGGGAGGCGGAGCATGAACGCTGTAAACCGGATGGAGGAAGATATAAGGTGGCCAAGCAGGGGGACCCATGCTTCTGGCCCATTCATCATAATGGAGGATGAGCAGCTGCAGCTTGTGCAGCAGGACGAAGCCCCAAAGCAGACTTCGGTAAAGAAGTCCCAGAGGGACACCAGCCGGAACCAGTCTGGTCGGAAGACCCCTTCCAGTCGGCAGGAGACTGCGTCATTCATGACATCTTTCTCAAATTTCGGTACCTAATTTCGGCAGACGCTGGTAAGTGATCTTCGTGAAAGTTCACTCAGTGACGGAGCTCCCTCTTATACTATCATTATAGGGGAAGAAATGCACAGAAAAAACAAGGCACAGGGAATGCGCCCTCTGTGGATGCCCCCTATTCTCCCCCTCTATCCAGCAGACGGTAAGGTCTCGGGTAGTGGGGAGGAGGGAGTAGCTCTAGCCGAGAACAGTCTAGACTCCCCCGTTTGATATATTCTCAGGTGGCGGAGGAGACTCCCAACTTCACCCTAAATCTGAAGGATCTCATCAGGTCCAAAGTAAGGGATTCCCTGAGATCAATGACACCTGCGGGAAGTCCCAGACAAAGAAGTAGTTCAGACTCAGACTCATCGGTAGACTGGAAGAGAGATGAAAAATCCCCTAAATCATCCGTGTCGGCTTCCTCGTCTGAGGAAGACTCCAGCCGCTTTTGTCTGCCCCTAGACCGAGTGGACAAGCTAGTTAAAGCAGTCAGGGGTACGATGGGGATAGTAGAGACCAAACCAGAAATGTCTGTAGAAGATAGGATGTTCAAAGGTTTGGACCAAAAGAAGAGAAGAGCCTTTCCCTTGAATAAAAAAATCAAGGATCTAATCCTTCATGAATGGAGAAAACCGGAAAAGGGCTCTCTACCACCGGCCCTTAAGCGTAGATATCCTTTTGACGAGCCAGGTACTAGTGTTTGGGATAAAGCTCCAAAATTAGATGCCGCGGTGGCCAAGGCATCGAAAAAAGCGGCCTTACCCTTTGAGGATATGGGGGCCCTTAAAGATCCCCTGGATAGGAAAGCGGACATCTTCCTTTAAAGGAACCTGGGAGATAGCGGCAGGCTCCTTAAGACCGGCAGTAGCATCTACGTGCATGGCTAGATCCGTGATGGTCTGGTTAGACCAGTTAGAGACCCAGCTAAAAGAAGGGGCTCCCAGAGACTCAATCTCAGGTGCCCTGTCAATTATTCAGGAGGCTGCAGCTTTTCTCTCAGATGCATCAGTAGACTCTGTCAGAATGGCAGCTAGGGCGGCGGGCCTCTCGAATGCGGCCCGTAGGGCACTGTGGCTTAAGTGCTGGCCTAGTGACATACAGACAAAATCTAAACTGTGTGCCATACCCTGTGAAGGGGAATATCTCTTTGGCCCTGTCCTGGACGAGCTGCTGGAAAAAGCAGGCGATGAGAAAAAGAAATTTCCCAGCCTAGCAGCCTCAGCATATCAACGGCCATTTAATAGGAGAAAGTTTGACCAGAGGAAGCCGGCTAGAGACCGTCCCAAATGGGAAGACAGGAGAAAGAAAGGTACCGGATTCATGTTCGGACGTTCTTCTGGAGAAAGGAAGAGAACACGTCATCAGTGACTAGCAGCCCCCGTAGGGGGTAGATTGTCAACTTATTATCTGTCCTGGGCCCAGATCACGAACAGCAGTTGGGTGAAAGGGGTTATATTACAGGGACTGAGGCTGGACTTTTGTTCAGTTCCTGTGGATAAATTTAAAATGACTCCCATACGCTCCTCTCAGAATGAACAAGTTGCTCTAGAGGCAGAGATAGCAGAGTTGTGCCACAAAAATGTTCTGTGCCCAGTACCAGCGTTAGAAGAGGGTAAAGGGTTTTACTCTACCTTATTTTTGGTTAAGAAACCAGATAAGTCGTACCGAACCATCATTACTCTTCGGGATCTGAATACATTTTTGATAGCTCGACCCTTTAAAATGGAAACAGTGGGGTCAGCAATAAAGTTGTTGTTTCAAAACTGTTTTATGGTGGTTTTAGATTTAAAAGATGCGTACTACCATGTGCCTATTTGGGCGGCCCACCAACGGTTTTTGAGGGTGGCGGTTTCCATGAGTGGAGTAATCCGTCACTTTCAATATAAAGCTTTACCCTTTGGGCTCTCAATGGCTCCAAGGGTATTCACGAAGTTGGTCTCTGAAGTGATGGCCCATCTAAGAGAGTATGACATCCTGATTGTACCATACTTAGATGATTTCCTAATTATTGGAACCTCAGCTGACCATTGCCGCTCCCAGTTGGACAAAACCATATCCATTCTAGAACGCTTAGGTTGGTTGATAAATCGGGAAAAGTCCCGTTTACAACCCTTGAGAGTCCAGCAGTTTCTGGGACTAATCTTAGACTCGGAGGCTCAGGAATGTCGTCTTCCAACCAGCAAGATTGTCCAAATTCGTCAGCAGGTGGTTCGAGCAGTAAATAGACCAACTTTGACTCTTATACATGCCATGTCCCTTGTAGGCTCTTTAACAGCTTGCATCCCAGCTGTAAGATGGGCGCAGCTTCACACCAGAACCCTTCAGAGGGATATTCTGGGTAATGAAAGGGTCCTAGACTCGCTAGATAGGAAGATAACTTTACGGCCTGCTACAATAAAATCTTTAGCTTGGTGGAGTAACAACATTAACTTATCAATTGGGGTTCCATGGGAAAATCACATATCCCGGGTTGTAACCACAGACGCCAGTCCCTCAGGTTGGGGGGCCTGTATGGGGGAGATCATGGTCCAAGGGCAGTGGGACCCACTGATAGAGAGCTCCTCTAACTTTAAAGAACTATCGGCTGTAGAATTGTCAATTAAAGAACTGCTTATATACCTGCAGGGTCATCACGTCAGAATCCTCTCAGACAACCGGGTAACAGTGGCATATATCAACCACCAAGGTGGAACCCGGTCCGAAGCCCTGATGAGAGTGGCGGAACGCATCTTTCAAACAGCAGAGAGACATTTTCTATCACTGACAGCGCTACATATTAGGGGAAAAGACAACACCACAGCAGACTTTCTAAGCCGCAACACGCTACGGCAGGGAGAGTGGTGTCTAAATACAGCCATTTTCACACAGATTGTCAGTCTCTGGGGTCATCCAGAGGTGGACCTCTTTGCTACCAGACGAAACAGTAAGGTGGAAAAATTCTGTTCGCTAGATCCGTCAGAGAGGCCTCTAGTTGTGGATGCTTTCCTGACAAAATGGAACTTTGGCCTGGCCTATGCTTTTCCCCCACTAGCCCTGTTACCCTTAGTAATAAGGAAGATCAGGGAGGACAGAGCAAGAATCATACTGACTGCCCCATTCTGGCCCAGAAGGGCCTGGTTTTCATGGCTGAGGAAAATGTCACTCTGCGACCCCTGGGTTCTTCCAGATCTTCCGGACCTTCTCTTCCAGGGCCCAGTCAATCATCCACAAATAGCCGGACTCCATCTAACGGCGTGGAGTTTGAAAGGTCATTATTAAAAGATAAGGGGTTCTCTGACAATCTCATTAATACCCTGCTTAATAGAAGGAAGATAGTCGCAACAAAAATTTACGCTAAGACCTGGGAAAAATTTCTAGCCACTGCTAACCTCGGGACTGAGGGGTAATCACTATAGGGCAGATTTTAGAATTCCTGCAGAGGGGGTTAGATCTAGGTCTAGCCACTAGTACCCTGAAAGTACAGGTATCAGCCCTCGGTGCCTTGTTCAACTGCAAGATTGCAAAAAATTACTGGATATCCAGATTTATCAAAGCGGCAGATAGAACGAGACCTATACAAAGAACAAGGTATGCACCATGGGACTTAAACCTAGTCCTTACGGCTTTGACGGAGGCTCCGTTTGAACCTATGGTGTCCGCCACAATTAAGAATCTGTCTCTCAAGTTAGCCTTCTTGGTAGCCATCACGTCTGCTCAAAGGATAGGCGATATACAGTCTCTCTCTAGGGACCCTCCTTACACACAGATTATGGAAGACAGGGTAATAATTAGACCGGACCCTGCCTATTTACCCAAGGTCTCCTCTCGGTTCCATAGAACACAGGAAATAGTCCTCCCCTCCTTCCTTCCTAACCCCACTAACCAGAAGGAGGAGAAACTCTATACCCTAGATGTCAGGAGGTGTTTATTACATTATGTCAGTCACTGATCCATGGAAGAAGGGCAGTGCCTTGTTTATATGTTTTCAGGGTGAGAGGAAGGGCTTTAGAGTTTCCAAATGCACATTAGCCAAGTGGATTAGGGAGGCTATTTCTCTAGCTTACTCAGCAGGTGGCAGTCCGGCTCCACAGAATCTGAGGGCGCATTCCACTCGAGCTATGGCAACTTCTTGGGTGGAAAGATCTGGAGTATCCATCGACCAAATATGTAAGGCGGCCACATGGTCTTCTCCTAACACCTTTTTTTAATCATTACAGATTAGACATGGGTGCCTCCTCGGATCTCTCCTTCGGGTTAAGGGTGCTGCAGGCTGTAGTCCCTCCCTAGAATAGTGTTACATCTCTGTAATTCTCTCGTGGTGCTGTCATGGTAGTCCGAATAAAGTATTAAGTTACTTGCCGGTAACGGTAATTTTCGGAAGACCATAACAGCACCCTTAGTTCCCTCCCTTGCACAGGTATCAAATACTCCCTGTAATTATAAAGTCCACGTAGACTAGGCTGTTTAGAGTTTGTATATAATTTATGTGTCATTAACCATGGAGGTCCTCTCGGCTCTGTAATCCAACTGATGCGTGTGAGGGAGCCGCCCTTTTTGTATCTGTAGGTTTCCTGTTCCCGAAGGGCGGATCCCCTCTCTCGTGGTGCTGTCATGGTCTTCTGAAAAATACCGTTACCGGTAAGTAACTTAATACTTTCGCATCACTCTCCCATACAGCTTCTCCTTGTGCAAAGTGTGTTGTATAATTGACCGATGCACAGTGACACCATCTGCAGCAAGTTGATGCTGCAGCTCTCTGGAGGTGGTCTGAGGATTGTCCTTGACTGATCTCACCATTCTTCTTCTCTGCCTTTCTGATGTTTTTCTTGGCCTGCCACTTCTGGCCTTAACAAGAACTGTCCCTGTGTTCTTCCATTTCCTTACTATGTTCCTCACAGTGGAAACTGACAGGTGAAATATCTGAGACAGCTTTTTGTATCCTTTCCCTGAACAACTATGTTGAATAATCTTTGTTTTCAGATCATTTGACAGTTGTTTTGAGGAGCCCATGATGCCACTCTTAAGAGGAGATTCAAACAGGAGAACAACTTGCAAGTGGCCACTTTAAGTAGCTTTTCTCATGATTACATACTCCTGGCTATGAAGTTCAAAGCTCTATGAGGTTACAAAACCAAAAAAGTGCTTTAGTAAGTCAGTAAAAAGTAGGTAGGAGTATTTAAAACAAGAAAATAAGGGTGCCCATACTTGTGCAATCTGCATTCAAACAAAATTTGACAGGTGCATATGTTCTGCTAGTACAGTAAACCTCATTTCAAGGCAGAAACATTACTGTGTCCAATAGTTATTAGATATATCAAACTGAAATAGCTGTTACAAAAACACAATTTTTATAAAACATTAAGCTTAAGGTTAATAGGGGTGCCCAAACTTTTTCATATAACTGTACTACAGTTTACACTTGTATTGCTCCTGGATCACTATGACCCGGTTTATTACATCTTGATTTTAGATACTCTAACTCTATTTTTATACCTTTTGCTTAGTAGACTGTATGGGCACATGTTTGAAAATAAAGTTTTCAATTTCATGTTGTTTTTTTTTATTCCGAAAAAACTTGGTAATAAGCAAAACAAAAAATGTCAAACTACACATATGTGGTAAAAAAACTAAACCAAAACAAGCAAATCAAACATTTTGTTGAAAAAGATTAAAGATAATAAACACTTCAATTTGAACATATTTACATGGTAATATTAATTTACAGTTATATGAAAAAGTGGATGGAGCTTCACAGAGGAATTCCCCAGCCCTCCGCAGCTCTCCCATCCGCAAATGTGAAGCCAGCCTAAGCGATGCGTCTCCTGGCGGCAGCAGGTGGTCTCCGGTACTACCTGCTGAGCCCCTAGTCCATAAGCCCGGGGAATCAAAGGGGGAAAAGCTGCAGAAGTCTCTGTACTAAACGCAGGTTGATGTGTGCCAGTCAGCAAAGGGGACCGCACCTCAATGTCCTGTAACCGGACCACGCTTCTCTGCATGCGTGTGGTCTTTTGCTTATCCAAGCACACGGTGCTTCCCGCGCTCACTGTTCCACTCGAGCGCCCAGGAGATCTCGGCCACAGTACGTCGCAGCGCTCCTGCTCAGGGTGCAAAGCATGCTACTCAGGGTGCAGAGAACGCTGCTCCCTGTCCTACACTCTCCCTGACGGTGGAAAACTAACTGCTGCTTTGCACGCTTTCTGTTCTGAATTTCCTGTGTACACGCCCCCTCTTCCTGGGTCATGAGGTTTGTCCAGTCTCCCGTTCCTTCCCCCCCCCGGGCAGCATGGGACACAGCCTCGACAGTTCCGGACCCGGCTCAGCGCAGGTACTTGCAGCCCGGTCTTCCTCCTTACATAAAAAAAAACAGGAGTAAGGGGTTAGGTGTTTTGCTGTGCCCAATAATAGTCCCATGGAGCCCACACCGCATCAAACAGGTCTAGTCTTGCATTCAGGGTAGCTGTAAAGTACTCCATTCGACGTACATCACACACCCTACTGCAAAACTCTAGTCGAGAGGGTGGGGAGCTCTCCTCCAACAATATGCAACCATGCATCTAGCAGCAGTTAATAGGTGAAGAAGTAATTTAGAGGAGCTCTTTCCCATCCTCATGAAGGTACGTTAAGCAAGAGCACGGAAGGATCCAGTATGATATCAGTAAATAAAACATCCTGAATCAGTCCTCAGACAATTTCCAAAAAGGGGACAATATTGTTACAGGTCCAAAATATATGCAGTAAGGTACCAACTGAGGAGTCACAACACCAGAGGTTTGAGATTTGGGGATTAATTTTATTAAGCAGTTCTGGTGTATGATACCAAAACATAAGAATCTTGTAGTGATTTTCTTTTTACATAGTACAAATTAAGGTCTTTCCTGCCTTAGACCAAATTGTCTGCCAAGTCTGAAGAGTCCTTCCCAAAAACCTTTCCCACCTTGTCATGTTTGAATGTCTAGAAGGCAAGCCACCCTGAGGAGAGCTGATTATTTTAGATATCTGAGATCAGACTTTTTGTGGAGGGGCCCATTTTTACATATTTCAACTTTGCAACTGTACGAATAGCAAGATCTTTTAATTTATCTCTGATGGCCAACATCTTCGTCAACTTTCCAGTAGATGGGGAAGATGCAAATTCCCTTTCCAAATGTTGGAGTTGAGGCAAGGACAGAGTGAGAGTTATTCAAATTTCTCTTCAGTCTAGCCCCTTCAGCAATACAACATCCTCTCATCACCACCTTATGGGCTTCCCACAGCATAGCTGGAGAGGAAGCAGAGCGAGGGTTTAGTTGAAAATATTGGTTCATATGTTCTGTCAATGAATGCCTAATGTTGGGGTCTTTATCTAAAAATTTGTTGGACGCCAGTAGCAAGCTCTTGTAGCAGGGTGTTTTGACTTTAACTTTAGTATCACAGGTGCGTTATCTGACCAGTTATGAATCATAGAATGGTAGAGTTGGAAGGGACCTCCTGGGCCTTCTGGTCCAACCCCCTGCTCAAAGCAGGATTCTCTAAATCATCCCAGACAGATGTCTGTCCAGCCTCTGTTTGAAACCCACCTCCACTCTCTGCAGCATTCTAAGAATAATGTCAAAAAAATAGTAAATTCTCATATCTGTGTGATGCAGAGGAGAATAAATATGTAGGCCCTCTCCCTAGGATGATCGATCCTCCAAAGATCATATAAGGCATTAGCCCTAACTATCTTTCTAAACTCTAATGAGACGGATCAATGTAGGAAATGGGAGAATCCCCTTAGTTGATGTTTAATATTCCGCTCTCGGAAAGTTCAGATTGAAGTCCCCACCAGTTAATAGGGCCAATGGTAAAAGTTTTTGGAGAAGCGACAAAACGCTATGCATGAAGAATATTTGTACAGAATTTGGTGCATACAGATTACAAAGTATGACTGGACTATCCTGAAATAGGCCCTCTATTAAAAATCTAAATCCAGGATCAATGTGGGGTTTAACAATTTGAAGTGGACACAATGACGATATCAATATAGCTACTCCTCCCTTTATATCATTGCTGTAAGCAGAAAAGGCAGATGAACAATGGTGGGCTGCAAAACAAAATGTTCCTGTTTGATAATGCATCTCCTGTGGGAAACCTATGTCTGCCCTCCGAGCTCTCAACTCCTCCAGAGTTAGTCTCCATTTCTTTAATATCGGTATCGCCATTGGGTTCCGGATATGACATCTTAGAAGAGGTCATGTGACGCGTGGGGCGTCTCCAGCACTGAGGATTTGGTGTGGGATATGACGTCTGCGTTCCAGCGAGACAGCGCTTTGATTTGACGTCATTCACCGGCGTCTTGGCGTCCTATTTAAACCCACGTGGGTTAGACATGTGTGCCCGCTCTGTTAAGTGAATTTGAGTCACGGGTGACGGCATTTTACAGCTGACATGAGGGAGTTCAGTCTGTATGATATTTGGCATTTCCTTCCCCAATGATCCAGCCAGAGAAACGCGTCAGGAGCTAATTATTTAGGTCTACTGCCTTGGGGTAATTTAGACAACTACAGAGAAATAAAATATTCAAATAAATTGATCTTTCTAATAATAATTACTCTGTAGAGATTGAATGGTTGACCATTCGATATTACATCAAAGAAAAATTTTTTTACCCAAAAAATATATAAAAAAATATATAAAATATAAAAGGACAAAAGAATATTTATAATAAAAAACCTTTATAGGGTTATAACACAGTACAGTCAAAAAAACACACAGTAAAATAGACATAAATGGCCCAAAATTGTAGGTATATCCGCATATATTGAAATAATTTATTTGCGAGAATTAATAAATTGAAGTGCACTATAAATAATTAAAATACATAAAAATCATAAACAAAAATAAAAATAAAAAATAAGTGCAATTGATTAGACTATATTCCCTTCCTGATATTGACTGAAAAAGTGTTATAGTGCTAAATAATGTGCAAAATAACGTGTAATCCTATTCACAATATTCAATCTCTACACATAAAAATTAATACGTAATAATACAATTGTGCTTAAGGTGCTAAATTTTATATAATGTGTAACACAATAATACCAATAATCATAAACTAAGTTTCAAAAATATATGTGCAAAAACGCCAGACAAAAGAGAACCTATTCTAAGTGCTAAAAATGTCTCACAAAAGGTTGCTGAATACCCCCACCTGCAAAGTATTGGTTAATCAAGGTTTAACCTTATAAATGCTCCAGCATCTGATATATATGGCTGCTTGCATATATTTTTTATAGTGCCAAAAAAATAATCAGAGGGGCTGAGTATCTACCGCCAATCCTACCACATTGCTGTATTGGGCCACAAGAATAATCAAAGACCACCCATAAATATTAATATATAGACCAAAAAATCATACCTAAATAGAAGGGGTCTGATGCGTGTGTGCTGAACGCGCCCTGACGCGCGTTTCAGATTATTTCCTTCGTCAGGGGTGTGTCGCTTAATTTATAGGGGGTGTTTTTATATGCCCATAGTGCGATATTATTGGTGGAATGGGAACCATGACGACGTGTATGCCAATTAGCGCACCAAAGGTCCTCTGACACGGCGCCAGTCAACCAGTGACGCTAGGTTACATGGTCCGGAAGCACACAGTGCAATATCATTGGTGGAATGGGAGGGCCATGACGACGCGTGTGCCAATGAGCGCTCCAAAAGGTCCCCTGACACGGCGCCCAGCAACCAGTGACGTCAGGTCACATGACCCGGCTGTCACGCTGTATAGCAGATATATATATATAATGTCAGTAATCTATCAAGTGGGACAACATTCTATATAACATATAAATAGGTAATATTAACATGTACATATAGCATAGTATTACCTGACATAATATCCTGTGGGTCAATACTGAATCCGTTTCACGCTGTCTCCGGCTAGAGGTGGACCGGGGTCTATGCTGACCCTAAACTGGGGTCCTGACTAGTCCCTCTACCTGGAGGTACTGTTAATGGTACAGAGGTACTGTTAATGGTACAGAGGTCCAGGCCGCCAGCGTAAACCCTGTCTCCTATAAATCCCTGACCACTGTAATCTAGTCCTTAGAAGGACCCTGATTACCACAACAGGGAATGGGCAGGTAACAGTTAACAAACAGTAAAGACAAACGAGAAAGACAGGGGATAAAGTAAATACTGTCTTACATACAACACTCAAACACAGAGGGAACACAAAAGGTCTAGGAGATAAACTATAAGCAGGAAGAGGAGAAACCACAAAGGAGCTCTTAGCTTAAGTCTTCTCAGAACCGATCCAATCTGCTGGTCTGTATGAAAGCTTTCACCGGCATCTCCCAAGCAGACTGGCAGGTATATAAAGGAAGCTAATTAGTGCATAATCAACTGCAGCCGGGCGAGGCTGGACCTAGTCTTAGCACAGAGCTAGGTAGAATTAACTCCCTCACTGCCAAACACAAAGCAACAGCAACTCAGCTGCGAGAAGTCAGAATGTGCAATCGCGACGATCTTCGTGGCGATACACCCATGACAGTACCCCCCCTTCTACGAGGGGCCTCCGGACCCTCAGGGCCAGGTCTGCCCGAGTGAGTTGTGTGGAAGGTCCGAACCAATTGATCTGCGTTAATATCAGACGCTCTGTCTGACCATTAGTCTGCGGATGAAAAGCCGAGGAAAAAGACAATTGCATCCCCCGACGTGAACAAAATGCCCTCCAGAACTTGGACACAAACTGAGACCCCCTATCCGACACCACATCGGAAGGCAACCCGTGAAGTCTCACAATCTCCCCAATGAACACCTGCGCCAGAGTTTTAGCATTAGGAAGAGCAGGAAGAGCAATGAAATGTGCCATCTTACTGAACCTGTCAACAACAACTAGTATTATTATTATTATTATTATTATATATTTATATAGCGCCATTTATTCCATGGCGCTTTACATATGAAAAGGGGAAAAATATAGACAGATACAATAAACATGTGCTAGACAAGGACGCATAAGTACAGAAGGAGAGAGGACCCTGCCCGCGAGGGCTCACAGTCTACAGGGATGGGTGAGAATACACTAGGAGAGGGTAGAGCTGGTTGTGCGATGGTTCATGACAGTTTTCCCTGACGACAGAGGGAGGTCCGTAATGAAGTCCATAGACAGATGAGTCCATGGACGCTCCGGAACTTTCAAAGGTAAGAGGGTCCCAGACGGACGGGTATGTGGAGTCTTGTCGCGTCCTGTGGGGTTTGTGCTCGCTCCAAAAGTTACTACCTCTTTATTTAAGTTAGGCCACCAAAACCGGCGTGAAAGGAGATCCACAGTTGCTTTACTCCCTGGGTGTCCTGCCAAAGCAGAATTATGATGTGCCTCGATAACTTTCAGTCTTAACTGATCTGGAACAAACAGTTTCCCTGGAGGTCCTACAGGGGCGTCCCCCTGAGCCTCCAATACCTCCTCCTCAAGCTCAGAGCATACAGCCGACACCACAACTCCCTCCTGAAGAATAGGAACCGGGTCATCCGTCTTCCCGGCCCCCGGGAAACTACGAGATAAGGCATCAGCCTTAACATTTTTTGACCCAGGACGATGTGACGACAAAATTAAACCTGGTAAAAAACAACGACCATCTAGCTTGTCTGGAATTCAGACGTTTTGCAGATTCTAAATACAGCAGGTTCTTGTGATCAGTAATGACGGTGACCGGGTGTACTGCCCCCTCCAAAAAGTGACGCCATTCCTCAAAAGCCAACTTAATGGCCAAAAGTTCTCTATTGCCGACATCATAATTCCTCTCGGCGGATGACAATTTTTTAGAGAAGAAAGCGCACGGATGCCATTTACCAGGGGACGGACCTTGGGATAATACCGCTCCCACCCCTACGTCAGACGCGTCTACCTCCACAATGAACGGTTGTGATGCATCTGGTTGAATGAGTATGGGTGCCGAAGCAAAACATTTTTTCAAGGAGGAAAATGCTTGACAAGCTTTGTCAGACCACCTAGAAAAATCTGTGCCTTTTTTTTGTCAACGCAGTGAGAGGTTTGACAACAGATGAGAAATTACGAATAAACTTCCGGTAGTAGTTAGCAAACCCCAAGAAACGCTGCAGTGCCTTAAGATCCTCTGGCCGATCCCATTCAAGCACTGCTCTCACCTTCCCAGGGTCCATACGGAAACCGGAAGCTGAAACCAGGAAACCCAAAAACTGAAGTTCCTGTATGGCGAATACACACTTTTCCCATTTGGCGTACAGTTTATTGTCTCGCAAGATCTGCAACACCTGTCTCACATGTTCCTGATGAGACAAGATCTGGCGAGTAAATTAAGATGTCATCTAAATAAACGACCACAAACTGCCCCACAAGGTGGCGAAAGATGTCATTAACAAAATGTTGAAACACCGCCGGGGCAGTAGTCAGACCAAAAGGCATGACAAAGTTCTCATAATGTCCCTCCGGAGTGTTAAATGCCGTCTTCCACTCATCCCCCTCCTTTATCCTGATCAGATTATACGCCCCCCTGAGATCCAACTTAGAGAACCATTTGGCGCCCACAATCTGATTGAAGAGATCAGGAATAAGTGGGAGCGGATACGGATCTCGGACCGTAATCCGATTAAGCTCACGGAAATCCAAGCAAGGGCGTAGGCCTCCATCTTTTTTCTTCACAAAGAAGAACCCCGCGGCCACTGGGGAAGATGAAGGTCTAATATGCCCCTTGGCCAGACTTTCCGAAATATAATCCTTCATAGCCTGCCTCTCAGGACCAGAAAGGTTATATAACCTAGATTTAGGTAACTTAGCATCAGGAAGCAATTTTATTGAACAGTCATACGCGCGATGAGGAGGTAATTCTTGACACCCCTCCTCTGCGAACACATCCTCAAAGTCCTCCAGAAAAGGAGGCAAAGTTCTAGGCACGACCGCACTGATGACTGTGTTCATGCAGTTACTCTTGCAAAATTCACCCCACTGGCTTATCTCTCTGGATTGCCAATTAATTACTGGGTTATGTTTAGCCAACCAAGGAAGTCCCAACACAATAGGAGTAGGAAGACCCTCCAACACATAACAAGACAATTGTTCTTTATGTATTGCCCCTACTCGAAGGTCTATGTTATGAACAGCTTGTACAAAGCTACCTTGACCGAGAGGCCTGGCGTCAATAGAGAATATAGGGATCGGTTTGGCCAATACACTCAGTTGCATACCTTGCACCTGGGCAAACCGAGCGTCCACCAGATTAGCCCCGGACCCACTATCAAGAAGAACAGAAATCCTCTCAGCTCTCGTACCTACCACCACCTCCGCTGGTACGAGAAACTGAGACGGACCTGGGGGCGAAGTACGTACTCCAGGTTGTCGTCCACCACACAACCTGGGATTAACAGTTTTCCGGCGACTTCTTGCTCAGAGAGGCACGGGATGGACACCCCTCAACAAAATGTCCCTCTCTCCCGCAGAAGAAACACTTTCTTATCTTGCGGCGCACCGCCGATCCCCTCCCTCGAAATGATGTCCCTCCCAACTGCATAGGTTCCTCAGAACAGACCAGGGAGCCTCAATATAAGGGACTTTAGTAGAAGGTGGAGTCATCACAGGGGGCGGAGTTACCTCGCACCTCTCCCGAAGCCGTCTATCAATGCGAATAGCAAGGGCCATAGCAGCCTCCAGTGACGGAGGAGAATCATACTGAGCCAAAACATCTTTTAATTTGTCAGATAATCCTTGACAAAACTGGCTCCTAAGAGCTGGGTCATTCCACTGAGTATCTGTGGCCCATCTACGGAACTCAGAAGAAAATTCCTCCGCCGGACGATCTCCCTGCTGTATCTTACGTAACTTCGTTTCAGCAAGGGAGACCCGATCCGGGTCATCATATACCAGACCCAGGGCAGTAAAAAATCGATCTACTGACTGGAGAGCCGGGGAGCCCGGAGGAAGAGAGAACGCCCAGGATTGAGGGTCCCCTTGTAAGAGCGAGATGACAATTCCCACCCTCTGCTCTTCACTCCCCGATGACCGAGGCCGCAGCCGAAAGTACAATTTACATGCCTCCCGGAAGGTAAAAAATTTGTCCCGCCCACCAGTGAACCTGTCCGGGAGAGCAACCTTAGGTTCAGATCTGGTTTGCTCCGGGGGGGACAAAACCATGGACTTAATGTCCGTAAGCTCCATGGACAAACTCTCGCAACTGCAGGGCAAGCTGGGCTACTGGATCCATGGTAGCTGGGGAGAATCTTAAGTATGGCCGGTGAAAATGTCACGCTGTATAGCAGATATATATATATATATATATATATATATATATATAATGTCAGTAATCTATCAAGTGGGACAACATTCTATATAACATATAAATAGGTAATATTAACATGTACATATAGCATAGTATTACTTGACATAATATCCTGTGGGTCAATACTGAATCCGTTTCACGCTGTCTCCGGCTAGAGGTGGACCGGGGTCTATGCTGACCCTAAACTGGGGTCCTGACTAGTCCCTCTACCTGGAGGTACTGTTAATGGTACAGAGGTCCAGGCCGCCAGCGTAAACCCTGTCTCCTATAAATCCCTGACCACTGTAATCTAGTCCTTAGAAGGACCCTGATTACCACAACAGGGAATGGGCAGGTAACAGTTAACAAACAGTAAAGACAAACGAGAAAGACAGGGGATAAAGTAAATACTGTCTTACATACAACACTCAAACACAGAGGGAACACAAAAGGTCTAGGAGATAAACTATAAGCAGGAAGAGGAGAAACCACAAAGGAGCTCTTAGCTTAATTAAGTCTTCTCAGAACCGATCCAATCTGCTGGTCTGTATGAAAGCTTTCACCGGCATCTCCCAAGCAGACTGGCAGGTATATAAAGGAAGCTAATTAGTGCATAATCAACTGCAGCCGGGCGAGGCTGGACCTAGTCTTAGCACAGAGCTAGGTAGAATTAACTCCCTCACTGCCAAACACAAAGCAACAGCAACTCAGCTGCGAGAAGTCAGAATGTGCAATCGCGACGATCTTCGTGGCGATACACCCATGACACCGGCGCTATGGAAACTATCAGACGCCGCAGCACAGGAACCTCCGGGGCACCAAAAGGAAGACGCTTACAGCCTCCCATAGCCACAATGACCACCAATGTCTATCAAATACAATATCTCCACCGTATTAATATATATAGCGGAAAAAATATATCAAAGGTAGCGTCATAATGCCATACAATTATTATCATGGAACCGCTAGCTATGAGACTATAAAAATTATAAAAATTACCACCTCCCATAGAGTCATAAGGACAAATCAGCTCTCCTTTTACAAAATTAAATTAATTCGGTCCACAATTCTATATCTATGCAAAAATAGTTAAAAGGTTAAAAAATGAGATGTTAATATTTCTAAAGTCATCGTGAAATCAAAGAATATATAAAATAGAGGATTATTGGATACAGGTTATTGGATTAATAGTGAAAATGAAAAATTGAAAAATAAAGAAATAATAAATAATAAAAAATAAATAAAAATAAAAATTAAAAAATAATAAATAAAAAAAATAATAAAGTAAATAAAATAAAGAATAAAAATAATTATAATAATAAATAAAATTAAATATAAAAATAATTAATATCAAAATAATAAAAGTATAAAGCAATAATAATAAAGTGAGATATATTATTCTAATTTATTTCCAATAATTTTTCATTTGCATCCATTTCTTATAAGTAGATATACGATGTAATTCAATTTTCATATGATTCTTCATATAATTCAATTTTCGTATGATTCTTCATCATTTGACATCATGATGTTTTTTCAGTTTTCTTTTCAAACCAGTCATCTCAAGGTTCACACATCAAAGAACAAAAGACCAAAGACACTGGGTAAAAATAGATAAAAAAAAATGATTACAATCATAAAAATGGGATAAAACTAATATTTTCGTTCAAACCGTGAGGAGAAATTGTATTCAATGACCAAATCCATTTGGTCTCCATTTGTGACAGTTTAGTACTCACATTACCACCTCTAATATGGGGCTGTATCATATCAATACCTATGACTCGTAAAAGTGAGGCATCGCATTGATGGTATTTTTTAAAATGCCTCGGTATTGTTTTTAGTTCAGCAACGTCATCGGAATTTTTGGCAGCTTCGATTCCTAAAACATGTTCCCGCACTCTAACCTTCAATTGGCGTGTTGTTAGTCCAAAGTAGATTAGTTTGCATGGACATATAGCATAATAAATTACCGCTTTAGAGGTACAAGTAATTTGATGCTTGATCTTATGTTTTGTGTCTTCCCGTATCCTCAAATGTATTTGTTCTCTCTATATTCGGACACGCTACACACTTCCCGCAAGGTTTACATCCTTTTGAGGTGTTACTGTTTTTATTAGATAGAAATGTGATCCTTTCATTAACGTAATGGCTATTTACCAATATGTCCCGGATGTTTTGGGATCTTTTATATGTAATCATTTGGTCAGTCTGAAGGATTGATCAATGTTTCTCCAAAATTTCTTTCATTACTTCAGTTTGACCATGATACTTCGTAATGAACCTAACATTTGTATCAGATGTTGAATCTTTAACTGCATATAGTGTGTCTTGTCTTGGTGTATGTTTGGCTCTATTATATGCTCTTTTTACCGAACGGTTACTGTAACCTCTTTCTGCAAATCTAGCTTTCAATTTTACAGCCTCTTCTCCAAAATCCGACTCCTTAGAGCAGATTCTCCTAAGTCTAAGAAATTGACCTATCGGTATTGACTTAATTAATGTTGGAGGGTGGGAAGACGTAGCATGTAAGAGTGCGTTAACAGCTGTTGATTTCCGGAATAGGTCTGACTGCAGACAATTAGCTTCATCTCTTTTGACCTTCACATCCAGAAAGTCAATTGATGTATTATCGAAATGGTACGTTAGATGTATGTTATATTGGTTGTCATTAAGCGTCACAAAAAAATCATCCAATGATTCCTTTGTTCCACGCCAAACAATGAAAATGTCATCTATGTATCGTGCCCAAAATAAGACCCGATCCATAGACGACAAATGATCAGACAAAAAGAGATCCCTCTCCCACAGCCCCAGGAACAAATTAGCGAATGAGGGCACAAAAGACACCCCCATCGCTGTGCCCTGGAGCTGCAGGCAGAAGGCCTCCTTAACCCCTTCCCGACGTTTGACACAGCGTATGCGTCATGAAAGTCGGTGCCATTCCGACCTATGACGCATACCCTGCGTCATGAAAGGATC
>JARQOD010012358.1:0-19995 GCA_033576555.1 Oophaga sylvatica | reverse complement strand
GGCCCATAGTATATATAGCGCAGCTTTTGGAGGGCCCATTAGTATATATAGCGCAGCATTGAATGGCCCATAGTATTTATAGCGCAGCATTGAAGGGCCCCATAGTATATATAGCGCAGCATTGAATGGCCATATTATATATAGGGCAGCATTGAGAGCCCATTCTAGTAAAATAGCGCAGCATGAATGGCCCATAGTATATATAGGCCAGCATTGAGAGGCCCATTCTAGTATATAGGCAGCTTTGAATGGCCTTTAGTATATATAGCGCAGCATTGAGAGGCCCATTCTAGTTTATGGTGCAGAATTGGAATGGCCCAAAAGTATATATAGCGCAGCATTGAGAGGCCAATTCTAGTATATAGCGCAGCATTGAATGGCCCATAGTATATATAGGGCAGCATTGAATGGCCCATAGTATATTTTAGCGCAGCATTGAATGGGCCCTTTGTATATATAGGGCAGCATTGAGAGGCCCATTTAGTATTAGCGCAGCATTGATGGCCCATAGTATATATAGGGCAGCATTGAGAGGCCCATTCTAGTATATAGCGCAGCATTGAATGGCCCATAGTATATATAGCGCAGCATTGAGAGGCCCATTAGTATATATAGCGCAGCATTGAATGGCCCATAGTATATATAGCGCAGCATTGAGAGGCCCATTCTAGTATATTAGCGCAGCATTGATGGCCCATAGTAATATAGCGCAGCATTGAGAGGCCCATAGTATATATAGCGCAGCATTGAAGGCCCATTCTAGTATATAGCGCAGCATTGATGGCCCATAGTATATATAGCGCAGCATTAGAATGGCCCATAGTATATATAGCGCAGCATTGAGAGGCCCATAGTATATATAGCGCAGCATTGAGAGGCCCATAGTATATATAGCGCAGCATGAATGGCCCTAGTATATTTAGGGCAGCATTGAGAGGCCCATTTAGTTATATAGGCAGCATTGAATGGCCCATAGTATATATAGCGCAGCATGAGAGGCCCATAGTATATATAGCGCAGCATTGAGAGGCCCATAGTATATATAGCGCAGCATTGAATGGCCCATAGTATATATAGGGCAGCATTGAGAGGCCCATTCTAGTATATAGTGCAGCATTGAATGGCCCATAGTATATATAGCGCAGCATTGAGAGGCCCATTCTAGGGTATATATATAGGCAGCATTGAATGGCCCATTTAGTATATAGCGCAGCATTGAATGGCCCATAGAATATATAGGGCAGCATTGAGAGGCCCATTCTAGTATATAGCGCAGCATTGAATGGCCCATAGTATATATAGGGCAGCATTGAGAGGCCCATTCTAGTATATAGCGCAGCATTGAATGCCCCTAGTATATATAGCGCAGCATTGAGGGGCCCCATAGTATATAGCGCACATTGAATGGCCCATAGTATATATAGGGCAGCATTGAGAGGCCCTTTTCTAGTATATATAGCGCAGCATTGAATGGCCCATAGTATATATAGCGCAGCATTGAGAGGCCCATTTAGTATATAGCGCAGCATTGAAAGGCCCATCTAGTATATAGCGCAGCATTGAGGCCCTTTTAGTATATATAGCGCAGCATTGAATGGCCATAGTATATATAGCGCAGCATTGAGAGGCCCATAGTATATATAGGGGCAGCATTGAGAGGCCCTTTTAGTATATAGCGCAGCATGTGAATGGCCATAGTATATATAGCGCAGCATTGAGAGGCCCATTCTAGTATATAGCGCAGCATTGAATGGCCCAAGTATAGCGCCATATGCCTCATAGTAATATAGCGCAGCATTGAGAGGCCCATAGATATATAATGCGCAGCATTGAATGGCCATAGTATATATAGGGCAGCATTGAGAGGCCCATTCTAGTATATGTGCAGCATTGAATGGCCCATAGTATATATAGCGCAGCATTGAGAGGCCCATTCTAGTATATAGCGCAGCATTGCATGGCCCATAGTATATATAGGGCAGCATTGAGAGGCCCATTCTAGTATATATAATGCAGCATTGAATGGCCCATAGTATATATAGGGCAGCATTGAGAGGCCCATATAGGCAGCATTGCATGGCCCATAGTATATATAGCGCAGCATTGAGAGGCCCATTCTAGTATATAGCGCAGCATTGCATGGCCCATAGTATATATAGCGCAGCATTGCATGGGCCCATAGTATATATAGCGCAGCATTGAAGGCCATTCTTAGTATATAGCGCAGCATTGCATGGCCCATAGTATATATAGGCAGCATTGAGAGGCCCATTCTAGTATATAGCGCAGCATTGAGAGGCCCATTCTAGTATATAGCGCAGCATTGAATGGCCCATAGTATATATAGCGCAGCATTGAGAGGCCATAGTATATATAGCGCAGCATTGAGAGGCCCATAGTATATATAGCGCAGCATTGAGAGGCCCATTCTAGTATATAGCGCAGCATTGAATGGCCCATAGTATATATAGGGCAGCATTGAGAGGCCCATTCTAGTATATATAGCGCAGCATTGAGAGGCCCATAGTATATATAGCGCAGCATTGAGAGGCCCATAGTATTATAGCGCAGCATTGAGAGGCCCATTCTAGTATATAGCGCAGCATTGATGGCCCATAGTATATATAGGGCAGCATTGAGAGGCCCATTCTAGTATATATAGCGCAGCATTGAGAGGCCCATAGTATATATTGCGCAGCATTGAGAGGCCCATAGTATATATAGCGCAGCATTGAGTGGCCCATTTAGTATATAGCGCAGCATTGAGAGGCCCATAGTATTATATAGCGCAGCATTGAGAGGCCCATTCTAGTATATTAGCGCAGCATTGAGAGGCCATAGTATATATAGCGCAGCATTGAGAGGCCCATTCTAGTATATATAGCGCAGCATTGAGAGGCCCATTCTAGTATATATAGCGCAGCATTGAGAGGCCATAGTATATATAGCGCAGCATTGAGAGGCCCATAGTTATATATAGGCAGCATTGAGAGGCCCATTCTAGTATATATAGCGCAGCATTGAGAGGCCCATAGTATATATAGCGCAGCATTGAGAGGCCCATAGTATATATAGCGCAGCATTGAGAGGCCCATTATGTATATTAGCGCAGCATTGAATGGCCCATAGTATATATAGGGCAGCATTGAGAGGCCCATTCTAGTATATATAGCGCAGCATTGAGATGGCCCATAGTAGATATAATGCAGCATTGAATGGCCCATAGTATATATAGCGCAGCATTGAATGGCCCATAGTATATTAGGGCAGCATTGAGAGGCCCATTCTAGTATATATAATGCAGCATTGAATGGCCCATAGTATATATAGCGCAGCATTGAGAGGCCCATTCTAGTATATAGCGCAGCATTGAATGGCCCATAGTATATATAGCGCAGCATTGAATGGCCCATAGTATATATAGCGCAACATTGAGAGGCCCATAGTATATATAGGGCAGCATTGAGAGGCCCATTCTAGTATATAGCGCAGCATTGAATGGCCCATAGTATATATAGCGCAACATTGAGAGGCCCATTCTAGTATATAGCGCAGCATTGAATGGCCCATAGTAATATAGCGCAACATTGAGAGGCCTATTCTAGTATATAGCGCAGCATTGAATGGCCCATAGTATATATAGCGCAGCATTGAGAGGCCCATAGTATATATAGCGCAGCATTGAATGGCCCATTCTAGTATATAGCGCAGCATTGAATGGCCCATAGTATATATAGCGCAGCATTGAGAGGCCCATTCTAGTATATAGCGCAGCATTGAATGGCCCATAGTATATATAGCGCAGCATTGAATGGCCCATAGTATATATAGCGCAGCATTGAATGGCCCATTCTAGTATATAGCGCAGCATTGAATGGCCCATAGTATATATAGCGCAGCATTGAATGGCCCATAGTATATATAGCGCAGCATTGAGAGGGCCATTCTAGTATATATAGCGCAGCATTGAGAGGCCCATAGTATATATAGCGCAGCATTGAGAGGGCCTCTCAATGCTGCCCTATATTACTATGGGCCATTCAATGCTACTGATGGAATTTGTCAGAAACCACACACTTTACAACACAAACCTGTGCAGAGACTTCAGGATTCTCCATCTGCTTTCACTGTAATATCGCTGGGAATCTTGTAACAGCACACACACCTCTGCCTGCCTGTCTCTAACTCTCTCCTCCAGACAGGGACCGTCACTACAACACACTGAACACAGGGCAGGATGCCAATAGGCAAAGATGGAAGAAGACAGTGCATGGATGAGGACAAGTGAAAGGTGAGCTGTGACTGGCTGCTCTGTGGTCACATGTTCTGCCTTCATTTACATCCTGCTTCTGTATTGGGTGAATGAGATAACACTGTGCTGCTGCCGACTCCTCTCCTACAGTACTTTCAGCAGCAGCTTTCCTCTCTCCTCCTCCAGCACACAGTCTCTCCTGGCTCCTCCCTCCCCCTCCAGCACACAGTCTCTCCTGGCTCCTCCCTCCCCCTCCACCACCAGGCTGACGTCAGCAGCACAGGGAAGGGAGGAGAGCAGAGAGCAGCCGCGGATGGGCCTATCTCTAACAAGGGGCCTGGAGCTGCAGCTCCATCAGCCCCTACGTTAATCCGGCCCTGCCTCTGGCACAGAAAATTGCGCGGGAGCCCACGCCATTTTTTTTTTCCTATTTTTTTTTATTTTTATTAACTTGCGTTATTTTGTGTGTGTGGACGCGTGTGTGTCTTTAACTATTTATGTACCATTTTATCTATCTACCTATATATCTTTCCGTCTATATTATCTATCTTCCTATATATATTTCTAACTATCTATTATCCATCTGTGTAGCCCTGGTGGTAGGCACACGCAGTACCCTGGAGAGTGTATGGCGAGACGGCGGCTTAATGCTCAATATTCATTCACTCGACACACACTAGACACACCCCTAGGGTAGTGGAGTATACTCTAGAGGGAGTGGTCAAGGTAGTAGGTGTTAGAGTGAGGAGTCTAGTTCCTGTCTTTGGACAGTGAGGACGTGTGGAGTAGAGTCTAGACATCTGTGAGGAGACGTTTGGAGGGAGGAAAGAGTCTAGCCTGCTTCATCCCAGTTCATATCGTGGAGTCTGGTATAGGTGTTTGGAATACACCTTAGTCTAGTCAGAGCTGTATCACCTTCACAATACACACTGAGGAAGGAAGAAGTATTAGCACAGAAAAGTCTTCAGCACCCCTGTCTAGAGGACGGTATCAGGTTCAGAGACGTGCTCCTGCCTGTGATAACTGAGCGTCTGTGGCTAACTTCATTGGAAGGAAAAGGAAAGAAGTGACTGCTCGACCCTTGGCTAGTTTTGAGTGCTTATGTTACCAGCGTGGACAAGGCGAAAGGCAAGTGGATTATAGAATTGGTGCTACAGGATTGCAGAAGTCCAGCACGTTGCTACCGGTCACTGGGGACCGAAGAGTCATTGTTGTTTCAGGCACGGTGACAGGAAAACCAGGAATCTACCGGACCCTAGGTCGCGGCAGACAAGCCCCTTATAGTCAGTACGTAACTGGGGTCAGGGGGAGTGAAGACTTTGGAGTTCTGCAGGACCACGTAAGAATTCAGCTCCTTCATAGGAAGGCCCCTAACACTAAGCTGACTGGGCAGGTACAGCTTTGGATAAGCTGGAGAATTGAGGGAACTACGCTTCATGCTAGTTGCACTCGTCATATTGGAGATAAAGGAGGCCCCTAACTTGTCCAGCTGCCGTCTCAAGATACACTCTCCTTGGATCAGCCTCCCTGGGACCTGCCTTATCATCTTGCAAGTAAAGGTATGGAAAGACGCTGACCGTGTGAGACTGTGTTCTTTAACCGCACTCGACTTCACTACTCACATAGACTTTGAGGGACCAGTCCCACCTGTAGGGGACCCGACATCTAGCTGCATCACCATCCCCTCAGAGATCTACAGCAGCGCTGGTACATATTACCAGAGTACTACAGGTGGCGTCACGAACTGTATATAAATCAATCCCCTGTAAATATTCCCCCAACATACGCCAGACCGCCAGGGCCACAGACCGAGCCACAGCTACCTGTGACAAGAATCCCCATAGACTTCTACGGGCTCGGCTCTGAGTACCCCATTGCCCTGGTAACCCACAATTGTGGTGGCGGGTCGACACAACTTTGGCGTCACGAACAGGATGCGAAACTCGCGAAATTGCGAGCCCTGTGTGCCTAAGGAATTGTTTTTGTGAGAAAGGACTGTTTGCACTTTTGGCACCAAAATCGCCATTTTTGTCGCCATATTCGCGCCCTCAGGCGCTGGAGAAGAAGGTGGGCGTACCTTCGTGGGCGTCTACCCCCCTGTGGCGCGAAGAAAATGCCTGCCCTCTCAAAGTGCTATTACAACATGCGGTCCTGCCCTACAGCAAAGGAGGTCCGCCTCCTCTTCACCTTCCCTGCGAGGAGGAGGAGACGCAAACCCCACCTCCACGGAAGAGACCGGAAGTCTCCGCAGAAAGAAGAAAGAATCTTCTGGAACATGATGGAGGCAGGACGTGTGCAGCCGAGTGGGGCAGCGGAGGAAGGCAGGCCCCGTGCCCCCGCCAAGCTGCCATCGGCATCGGAGCCTTATGCGATCCTGCACCTGCAACAGGCGTTGCTGGAGATCCAGGAGGAGAACGCACTCCTAAAGAAGATGTTCCAACCTGGACTGGAGGAGATAGAGAGACGCCGATGTAACCTGCTGAAGTGGCAAATGACGAACACGGCGTCCCCTCCCCTCAACGAACCCCCACGATTCCAAAAACCGAAGAGTCTGCTGCCCAAGGCGAAGGAGCAACCGGAGGCTGCCCCCGAAAGTACCGTTCCCGATCCCACTGGTGAAGCGGTGGACGCGGAGGAGGTTGAGGAGGTACAGCCAATCCCGGAACGCCCGCCCGGCCAAGAGGCCGCAGCAGATTATCGGTCCCCGGCAGGGACACCGGAGGGGTCCTGTCCGTCACTACCAGATGTGGACTGGGACGAAATGGCGCGCCTGGATGACGTCGCCTACACCGCCCAGTGGGAACAAGAATGGCGGAGTCGTGAGGAGAAGAAGAGGCGTCAGCAGGAGGAAGAGCGGGAAGCTCAGAAGAACCGCCAGCGACAATATGCCGAGCTGATTGCTGACAAGGGACTGTCCGTCGCGACAAAGGTACCTTACGGGAACCGCGGCGGCGGGGGTGTGTGGCTGAGTTCCAGCTCCGGAAGGGCTGGGGCTTTATCCGTGAACCGGGCCTCTACCCAGCGGTCTTCGTCAGCAGGCGTGACGTGGAATCTCACCTGCCGCAAGGTCATCCCGGGAGGGACTTAGCAAACGGCGATATAGTCACCTATACGCGGCATTGGGGAATGAAGGGGTGGTATGCCCTGAACGTCGCCATCGTTCGCGACCCCGTCCCAGACGCAGGTATCGTCACCATTACCGCAGCGTCCCCGTTTCCAGTTCAAGCAGCATCCGGCCGTGCCCCAGCATCGCCCCCTGCAAAGTCATCGCAACTAGCGACCCAAAGTTCATCGCAAGTTAAAGCCACCTCCACATCGCCACATGCGACCCAGTCCAGATCGCAAACCCTGACGCGGTCTATATCGTTGACTGTAATGGAGACGCAATCGGTGTCACATGGAGAGAGTATACCCGTTGCGCCCCTAGAGGTTCGCACCAGAACTGTCGCGACCCAGACCCTGATCGCAGCACATGATTTGCTGGTCTTAGGATCTAGGGCTCATTGCATCATTCCAGCCCCCGGCGTGAAAGATGTAGTGGAAGGTGTATTAGTAGAAGATGAATAAATAGTAAAGAGTTGGTGAGATCCCTATCGGATCTACCACAAGTAAAAGCAGAAAGTTTAAAATGTTTTGAAAAAGTTTTGCACAGGTTTATATAATGAATATATATTTCTAATTATAGAATGCCCGGCTGGGTAATTGGTAATTGATAATTGGTAAATGATAGATGATAAACAGTTGCACTTTTATAATGTGATTTATTATGTCTTTCTTTATAAATGGACTTTTGAGGTTAAGGACTATGCTAACCCAGAACTTTCTTGTACATAGTTGCGCTTCGGTGCCCTATCTTGGTTTTACAAAAACCATCCATAACTACCTCTGAAAAACAAAACCCGTATGGTGTGGCACTGAGTGAGGTCTGCAATCGGACGTCCTGCAGCCCACCCAGGACCCACGTTGAAGGTTTGGTGCGGGTCCTTCACAAGTATCTTGTATATTTATTTATTGAATGCTATTTGATACTATTTGTATTTTTCTATAAAAGTTTGTAACGTTCAAGGTGTTCTTACCTCCCGTATGGGAAGATGTTATTGTTAAAAGTTTATTGCATAAACAAAATGTCTTTTGTATTTCACAGCCCGGGAGTGCTGTCGTTTACCATGGGGGAATGTGTAGCCCTGGTGGTAGGCACACGCAGTACCCTGGAGAGTGTATGGCGAGACGGCGGCTTAATGCTCAATATTCATTCACTCGACACACACTAGACACACCCCTAGGGTAGTGGAGTATACTCTAGAGGGAGTGGTCAAGGTAGTAGGTGTTAGAGTGAGGAGTCTAGTTCCTGTCTTTGGACAGTGAGGACGTGTGGAGTAGAGTCTAGACATCTGTGAGGAGACGTTTGGAGGGAGGAAAGAGTCTAGCCTGCTTCATCCCAGTTCATATCGTGGAGTCTGGTATAGGTGTTTGGAATACACCTTAGTCTAGTCAGAGCTGTATCACCTTCACAATACACACTGAGGAAGGAAGAAGTATTAGCACAGAAAAGTCTTCAGCACCCCTGTCTAGAGGACGGTATCAGGTTCAGAGACGTGCTCCTGCCTGTGATAACTGAGCGTCTGTGGCTAACTTCATTGGAAGGAAAAGGAAAGAAGTGACTGCTCGACCCTTGGCTAGTTTTGAGTGCTTATGTTACCAGCGTGGACAAGGCGAAAGGCAAGTGGATTATAGAATTGGTGCTACAGGATTGCAGAAGTCCAGCACGTTGCTACCGGTCACTGGGGACCGAAGAGTCATTGTTGTTTCAGGCACGGTGACAGGAAAACCAGGAATCTACCGGACCCTAGGTCGCGGCAGACAAGCCCCTTATAGTCAGTACGTAACTGGGGTCAGGGGGAGTGAAGACTTTGGAGTTCTGCAGGACCACGTAAGAATTCAGCTCCTTCATAGGAAGGCCCCTAACACTAAGCTGACTGGGCAGGTACAGCTTTGGATAAGCTGGAGAATTGAGGGAACTACGCTTCATGCTAGTTGCACTCGTCATATTGGAGATAAAGGAGGCCCCTAACTTGTCCAGCTGCCGTCTCAAGATACACTCTCCTTGGATCAGCCTCCTGGGACCTGCCTTATCATCTTGCAAGTAAAGGTATGGAAAGACGCTGACCGTGTGAGACTGTGTTCTTTAACCGCACTCGACTTCACTACTCACATAGACTTTGAGGGACCAGTCCCACCTGTAGGGGACCCGACATCTAGCTGCATCACCATCCCCTCAGAGATCTACAGCAGCGCTGGTACATATTACCAGAGTACTACAGGTGGCGTCACGAACTGTATATAAATCAATCCCCTGTAAATATTCCCCCAACATACGCCAGACCGCCAGGGCCACAGACCGAGCCACAGCTACCTGTGACAAGAATCCCCATAGACTTCTACGGGCTCGGCTCTGAGTACCCCATTGCCCTGGTAACCCACAATTGTGGTGGCGGGTCGACACACATCTATCTATGTATTTTCTATCTAACTAACTACTGGTATCTATTATCTATCTTTGGCCGGCGTCACACTTGCGAGTGTGATGCGAGTTAGTCGCACGACTTTCTCGCGTCAACACACGGCACGGCCGCCCGCTCTCGGACCCGAGTGTGCGGCTGCATAGAAATACATGCATAGAAATACATGCAGCCGCACACTCGGGTCCGAGAGCGGGCAGCCGTGCCGGGTGTTGACGCGAGAAAGTCGTGCGACTAACTCGCATCACACTCGCAAGTGTGACGCCGGCTTATCTCTATCTGTGTGTGTGTAATGGAGTGTGGGTTGGACAAATGTAAAAGAGGAGGTTGGACAAGAAATGACATCACAAATCTTTTTTTTTGTTAAACAACATATCTTTATTTAGCTGTCAAAACCGCATGAGAAAAACCGCATCAAAACCGCGTCAAAACCGCCCCAAAACCGCGCCAAAACCGCGTCTGCGGTTTCTGCCAAGAGGTGCGGTTTCGGCGCGGAAAAATCCGCAATGTGTGCACAGGCCCTTACTTAAAGCAGGTCATCTCATCCAATCCATCTCAGGATATATTGTCAACAGGAAACAAAAGGAAGGAAACACTTATGAGACAATGGAAAGAGAACCATACTTCTTTAGAACTTTAGCAGACACTGTACGGTACCAGGACGGAATCTAATTGTGGCTCATTATCTTGTACAAGCATTTGAAAGGCAGTCATGAGCAGCGCCTCTTGTATTTTAATTTATTTTATCAGACAAGTGACTTTCTAGCTTGACTAGTCAAAGGCACAGGCCTCTCTGTAGTATGTGAATAAGGTGTCAAATTGTGCAGTGCTATTACTAACATGCAGTACATACCAACAAGGCTTCCTGGAGCTCATGTAAAAAAAAACTGTTAGCTGTGGGAATTATCACAATCCAGAGCCCATAAATCTGCCCAAGCCAGAAAATCTGGTGCACCGAGTGGGATGAGAGCTTCTGCCAAACAGCTAAATGCATAGTACAGCCATTCACAAATGTCTCCTATGCAGATACTGAGTCAGATTTTCAGAATCTCTGATAGGTATTATTAAGGTATGTGCACACGTTGCGGAATCTGCTGCGGATCCGCATCAGAACTTCAAATGATGTACAGTACCATTATATTAAATGGAAATCAAAAAACGCAGTGCACATGCTGCGGATTTTTCCACATGGATTTGCTGCGGATTTAAAACTGCAGCATGTCACTTCTTTTGTGCAGTTCCGTAGCGTTTTGAGACCTGCTCCATTAATAGAATCCGCAGGTCTCAAAATGCTGGGGAAATCCGTACGAGAACCACGGAAAATCCGCAGCAAATCCGCACTAAATCCGCAGGTAAAACGTAAGTCATTTTACCTGCGGATTTAGCAAAATCTGCGTGGAAAATTCCACAGCAGAATCCGCAACGTGTGCACATACCCTTAGGCTTACTATTATTTTTTTATTCTGCCTGGGGTACATATAAATCTGTTACTCACTTGTCCCAGGTCCAGCTCTGTGCTTTGCTCTCTTCTACTATTTCTATTCTTTATTGTGATGAAAAGGATCTTTGAAGCTGGGGCTGTTCGAAGCTCAAAACCAACAGGCATACAGATTCTAGTTGAAAGAAGAGGGATTAACTTGGAGCTAAAATTACCCTCCCTAAAGACAAACTTCTTGTACTTATATCTATTTTCTTCGGTTCCTATGCATTTACAAGAGAAACCTTAATTAATTCTATCACTGCAGAGAATTTTATTGAACTAGCTCCAAAATTCCTTTTGTTACTGTGTGAAGCCTCAGAAACTTATCTCTGAGAATGGCTCTGCAATTTTTGGTGGTCATACTTAATTTCAGAATGAGAAGTTCACTCTTCAGAGCACTACATATCAAGAACATTTATTTTATAATTTTGCCAGCACATACACAGGACCTCAGAGACCTGGCGTAGTGACGTCATCGAGTGGCGCCGGGACTCTGGTGTCCAGTGCGTGTGCCGGTGCTTTGTTTATTTTAATTAAAACATATATTGTGTGACTCTGGGGATATCATAAAGTATGTGGGACTCAAACATTTTCACGACTATTGTAGGGGCCCTCATACAGTGTGGGTGCTACTTTGGGGGGCACTCATACAGTGTGGGCTCCATCATACATTTTACGGACCACTGTGGGGGATCCTCATATAGTGTGGGGCCTCCACAAAGTATGAGGGCTATTATATAGCATGGGGATAATGTGGGGGATATTATAATGTTTGGGCCTGCCGTGAGGGTCATCATACTGTGTGGGGACTACTGTGGGTCCATTATACAGTGTTCGAGCTAATGTAGGAACTGTTTTACAGTTTGAAGGCTATAGTGGTAGGCCCTAATATAGTGTGGGGACTCTCATAAAGTGTGAAGAATACTGTGGGGGCCTTTATACAGTGTGAGGGGCCAATAAACAGTGTGGGTGCCACTGTGCGAGCCATTATAAAGTGTGAGGTCAACTGTAAAGACGATTAAACAGTGTGGGGACCATAATACAGTGTGGGAGCTGTTATACACTATAGGGACCATCATATAGTGTGAACACTACCGTGAGGTTCATTGTATTGTGTATAGGGGGTGCTATGGGTCCATCATACTATGTATAAATGAGCTGTGGGCCCATCATAGTGAATGTAGGGGAACTGTGGGCCCATCATACTCTGTATAGCGGAGCTGTGGACCAATCATACTGTATATAGGGGAGCTGTGGGTCTACCATACAGTTAAGAAGCATTATTGTTATGGGGCACTCAAGGAATTGTAATGGTCAAAAGTGCAAATGGAGCATTATCACTTTCTAGAGGCAAAATGTGGACACTTTTCTAGGGCACCACATATTCTAGTAGGCAATTTTACCATCTGGAGAGCACAAGTAAAGGGTATGCCACACTAAACAATATCGCTAACGGGATTGCTAAAAAACGTCACTATTTAGCGATCCCGTTAGCGATATTGTTCAGTGCGGCAGCTTCCAGCGACGAGCTTCCTGCTGTGATCTCGCTCGTCGCTGGAATCGTTCCGGACCCTATTTTCTCGTCGGCGCTCCCGCTGGGTAAGTATCTTATCGCTGTGTGGCACCTTTTCTTAGCGATTTAGCGGTACTTTTGTACCGCTAAAGTCGTTAAGAAGATCGCTAACGGCGATAGCGTCGTTAACTATATCGCTAAATGTGGCCGCATTTAGCGATATAGAAACAATCCCGCTAGCGATCTCATTAGTATGCAACGCTAACGAGATCGCTAGCGGGATAGCTTAGTGTGGCAGTACCTTAAGGCATTTTACCTTGTAAGGGACACAGTTGTGGGCATTATTGTGTGTGACACTGAGATGATCCCTGCTTTGATGCCACACAATAGGTGCAGTAATAGGGACACATACGTCAGCAACGGCTCAGCATTGGGGTATCAGCAGGATGAGGAGATTGTACAGGTTGGAAATAGATTGGGACAGTGCTGGAAATGTGAGAATTCAAATGTGTCTGTGTTGTAATCTCTGCAGACGATTCGTAACTGGAAAAAAGATGTTATGTTATGGCAGTCTAGACAACATGGAAAGAATCGAAAAGTGAACGACACCATAAGAAAATACATCACCTTTAAGTCACTACCTGTAACTGTACTGTAGTCTCTTACATGTTCTGCAGGACTATTATCTACCACTATATATGATCAGTGTTGGTCTTTGTAAAGAGACTTGCTTTCAGTGACAGCATGGTCCTGAGGCTCCCCTATACCCACAAGAAGGGTGCACCACAATAGCTGTAATCAGGGTTACCTATTTAGGGGCCCACTCAGATATCTCACACCCCCTGAGCTGAAGCTGTAGCTACATCTCTGGAGAAGTGGGTTCATATGAAAGTCTAGATCTCTAGCTAGTGCAGACTTGCTTGAAAAAAAAAAAAAGACGGGTCTCTGACAGCAAGTACAGACTATCAGGGTCTGAATAAAATCATACTGAAATACCATTATCCATTGTCCCTCAACCTCTGAACTATTTGACAAGACCCACCTCCCATACCCCCCTTATGGGGAAAACGTGTACTGAATGAAGGCATGGACTGAGTTTTTTGACTTGGGCGTTCCAGTATGTGGAAATACACTGCTTGCATCTTAGCACGCCGATCACGCTATGGACAGAGCGTGATGGATGCTGGTTGCCATGGGCAGCCGGGATGCTCTGAGTGGGGAAGTATATGCATGCGACACGCACACGAGTGCACTGATCACATCATAGTGGCAGAAGCTAAGATCACCATTGAGATGATCGGAAGGAACATATATGACCGGATGTGACGTATCTGGTCTGGAGCTGGGGAGTAATCCTACCCGCTTATATGACATCAGGCGAACAAGATACAGAATGGTGATGTAAAACAAAGAAAGCACAGCTTCCTGATGACTTTTGCCATGGATGAATGTAAATGCTGGAAATTGTTAATAGATACATTTGGGCTATTACAGTAACATAATATCTCTTGAGGAAAACTCCATCCCCACCCTCCCCCGTCAGTGAGGTAAGACGCTTTCTGACAGAGGGAAATTCAGTCTATTTAAACCAAAGGAAGGGGTGTGCAGGGCCGGCTCCAGGCTTTCGTGCGCTCCTGGTAAGGCCTGTTTCACACATCCGGCGGGCGCCTAAACGGCGCCCCCGGCATTTAGCCGCAGCACCGCATGCGGTATTTTCTCTGAACAACGGATGTGCCGCATCCGGTTTTTCGCCGCATCCGGTTCACGAATGCGGCAAAAAACCGCATACGTCTCATCCGGTGTATCCGGTTGGCATCCGTTGACGCCGTAATGCGCCGGATCCGGCTTTTAAGCACGCCCATTTTGGGGCCCTTTTTGGGGTTCCAAATATGATTGGCTACTGTAATCCTATATATACACTGCTCCTACATCCCTTCTTTGACAGGTTGTAGAGGAGAAAGTGCAGTTTGGAGAGAAGAGCAAGTAGCAAGTGATTGGCGAACATGGAACCCATTATCGGCAATATCTTCAGGAATCTTGTTGATTTTACTGCGGAGATGAATCGATTGAGGTTTATCGTTCTGGAGAAGGAGCGAAAGTTTGAGGAGCAGCGGCGTCAGCGCCTGCGAAGTCGCCGCCGTATGTGGATCCACCCCATCACGTCACAGAGATTAACTCGTGGTGTCTATTCCACACTGAACATGGAGCTGCGACAAAATCCAGAGAAGTTTTTTGCCTATCTGCGGATGAATATAGAAAACTTTGATGATTTGCTGGAGCGTGTTGGAGACAAAATTAAAAAATCGGACACCTACTGTCGGTTCTCGATATCTCCGGCGGAGCGTCTCATGGTGACTATAAGGTAAGCTATATGTATTGGTTCTGTTTGCTTGAGCGCACTTGTAATTTTATCATTAATTGAACATCACAGGCCAACTAGGAAACCATATGAGTAGCCCCAAATCTAGTTATAAAACAGTCTTTCTCCTAGATATTATTATTTTTGGTATCTCCAATAGTCGTAGCTGAGTTCTGGTATGTAATGCTGCGTTTCTGAAATAATTTGTATTTTCTAATTTGTTTTCAGATTTCTGGCAACTGGCGAAACTCTATCATCGCTCCATTTTCAGTATCGGATTGGAATCTCCACACTATCCGGCATAATAAAGTATACTTGTCGTGCTCTGTGGGATACTTTGGTTGGAGAATTTATTCCAGAGCCAGCAACACAGCGGTGGCTTGAAATAGCGGACCAGTTTCTAGCCATCTGCCAGTTCCCCAATTGCCTGGGGGCCGTTGATGGAAAGCACATCCGCATTCAAAAGCCAAAAGGAACTGGATCTGAATTCTTTAACTATAAGAAATATTTCTCTATCGTCCTGATGGCTATTGCAGATGCGCACTACAAGTTTATTGCGGTGGACATTGGGTCTTATGGACGGTCTAATGACTCCCAAGTGTTTAAACTATCTGCTATGGGACGTAAATTGTATGGAAACCGTTTTCAGTTTCCCCCCCTAGGCCACTGCCTCAAACCTCAGGCCCACCAATGCCATTCGTTTGTGTAGGTGATGAGGCATTCCAGCTGTCCCAACACCTATTGAAGCCGTATGCCAGCAGAGAATTGACACATACAAAGCGGGTATTTAACTACCGCCTCACAAGAGCCAGACGGATGGTGGAGTGTGCCTTTGGCATTATGACAGCAAAATGGCGTGTCCTTTTGACTGCAATAAACTTGAAGACCGAGACTGTTGATGATGTAGTGAAAGCGTGCGTGGTCCTCCATAATTTTGTCCTAACCAAGGAACCAATTTCTCTGGAGGACCACAATCAAGAAACAACTTTGCACAACTACATCAACATTACCACTCGCAGTACAGTTGCAGTTTCTAGAATGAGGGACCAGTTTGCTCAATACTTTGTGTCACCGGAAGGTAGTGTTGACTGGCAGGATGACAGAGTGTGATAAATGTATTGTTTCTTTTAATAATTTTCTTTACCCACAATAAACCTTTAATAGTTTACTTGTCTACCTTCTTGTGTGTTTTCTACTATAACCTTTTTGCCATTGTTGTGTCCATGGCTGTCACCTTTTGTCCAAAAAAGTATACATTGTAGGCCATGTTTCCCCAACTGCAGTCCTCAAGGCCCACCAACATGTCAAGTTTTCAGTCTTTACTTTGTATTGCTCAGGTGATAATTGCCTCACCTGTGCAATACAAAGGAAATACTGAAAACAATACCTGTTGTTAGGCCTTGATGACTGGATTTGGTGACACATGGCCTACAATGTACCCTTTTTAGGACAAAAGGTGAAATTGTATTAACAAAAGTATTTCACCATTTGTCCTACAAAAAGTGTACATTATGTTTCCCCTACTCCAGTCCTCAAGGTCCACCAACATGTCAAGTTTTCTGTCTTTCCTTTGTATTGCTCAGGTGATAATTGCCTCACCTGTGCAATACAAAGGAAATACTGAAAACATGATATGTTTTTGGTGGGCCTGGAGTAGGGGAAAACTGGGGTAGGGGATAATCTAAAAAAGTACACATTTTTATTAAAAAGAGAATACACTTTGCATACTACACAACCCGGGACATAACTTTGCCAAAAAGGTTGCATTTACGAACCTTTTAGCCAAAGTTAGGTGTACCTGTAAAACAATTTTAAAACTTAACATCGTATAAATTAAAGACAGACAACAATGTTAAACCAATGAACAGTTTATTTAAAAATATATTTTTTAATATAATTTTTATTAAATTAGGCCTTTAGGCCAAATGTTTCACATATAAATAAAAAAAATTTAAAATGTAACTAAATTTTTTTTCTTACACTTTATTTTTTGATTCAACTTTTTTTTTTTATTAACTTTTTTTTTTTTATTTCATTAAACAAATGAAAAACAAAAACAGATTTAAAGGTCTGTGTAGTGTGGGGTGGAAATACTGCTGGAGGGGCTGCGGGACACTTCGACCGTGGGAGTGTGGAGGGACGAACGGGATGGTGGTGGGGAAGGAACAGGAAGAGGTGAAGGGGTGGAAAGACAAAAAGAATGGGAAGACAATGCAGAACATGTGGGTGGTGGTGGAGTGGAGGGTTGTGCAGGAGTAGCAGGTGACATAGTAGGTATTTGGAAGGGGGAAGGAGATTGGTAAGTAGAAGTGTGGTAGAGGGTAGGTGGCTGGTAGTGGGTAGGTTGTTGGTACTGGGGAGGTGGTTGGACCTGGGGAGGTGGTTGGTACTGGGGAGGTGGTTGGTACTGGGTAGGTGGTTGGACCTGGGGAGGTGCTTGGTACTGGGGAGGTTGATGGACCTGGGGATGTGGTTGGTATTGAATAGGAGGGAGAGGAGGTATGGCAGGTGGAGGGGGGGGAAGATGGACGGCGGCTGTAGGGGGGGGAGGTGGTGGAATGACTGGGGTGGATTGAGGATGGGAGACAACCTGCACTACAGCAGCGTGGCACGTGTGCATCACATACATCTGCTGGTCATAAGATAGCGGATCTATGCGCTCCGCAACCGACCTAAAAAAGCTGTAGTTCGGTGGTGCTCTTATCTCAGAACGCACAGTTTCCAGAAGTGTCTTGACCTCACCAACTAGTGTGGTTATCTGACGAAGGCCTGCGGAAACTTGTTCAGATAGCAACTTAAGGCAGTTCTGGAAAGATGCGTTCATGTGTAAGAACTCGGGCGCATAGTTCTTTTCCTGACCCTTCTGACGCTGCCGCCCAGTACCCGCAGCTGTACTAGAGGTGGCAGGGTCAGAAGGGTGGGGTAAAGGGAAGGCTATATCCTGACCAGCAGATTCATGCATTGCAGGCGGCCACGCTGCTCCAGCGCTGGTGGAAGGGACAGCGGGATCGTGTGTGTGTGAAGTCTGGGAAGGGTCAGATGTGGAGGGTTGGTCAAAGTGTCCCTCGGTGTCGGTCTCCTGAGGGATCGCTCTAGAAGGCTCCAACTCTGCGGGCGCCCGAGTGCTGCTCACCGTGCTGTGGAAGAAACAAAAACATAAAATTAATATACAGATGTGGAATGGCCCTGGGTGAAAACAAAAAAAAATATTACATTTGATGTTAATATTTACCTTCTGGTGACCATGGTTTCACGCAGGAACGCCAGAGCTTGTGCATATTTGTACTTACTCTGTCGTCCTGAAGATCCACTCGGGGCCCGCATTTCCTTATTGAATTCTTTCTTAAAGCGATCCCTCACAGACCGCCACCGCTTCATAATTCTCTCCCCTGAAACGAGAAAGCACACATTGGTTACTATACAACAACCACACTTTAGTCCTCGTGTCCCCCAGAGTTCATGTTTTCATTGTTTCCATAGTGTTTCACAAAAGGAAATCATGAAAACATGAAGCGTTGGTTACACAAGGACAGAATTTTTTTAAAAACACCTTTACAGTCAGCAACATGAACTATACTTACGGTATTTATTCTGGGACCTAGGATTGAGGTCCTCCCAGCGGTGCATCATTGCTGCTGCCACTTCCGTCCAGAGCCGTCGTGTCACAATTTGATCCGCATGCTGGCGGTCCCCCATGTTTCACAGCGGCTCCCTTTCTCGGACCAGGTCGATCATCAACTCCACGTCCAATCCCTCCTCCGTGTCCGAGTCGGGAGCACGCTGTGAAGCCTGTGAAATGAACAATGAAAAAAAAAAAAAATTATCAGATACATGGTTTTAATTTGTAAAAATTATACATGTTACAATGGGAAAATTAATGCACAAAACATTTGTAGATAACACGTTTTTTAAAAAGCATAAATTATATAACATGGCAAAAAAAAAAAAAAATACTTACACGTTGAGAACCGCCGACAGTCTCACGACGACTCTGGGAGGCGCTGGGAGAATCCCTCTGGCTCCCAGATGCGAGAGACTAAAAATGAAAAGAAAAATTAGGATATTGGCAGGTGTTGGCCGCTGTGTGAAGTATGCACTAAATGTTTTTCTATGTGTTGTGTGTACTGTGATGTTGTGTTTCTGCGATTGATGTAGGATACTTACGAATTGTGAGCCCACTCCGGGTATCTCTCCACCCCGTCCTTCTTCCTCTGGGAGCTCCTCGTCATCTTCAGATTCCTGTTATTAAAATAACACAATCAAGACATATAGCCCACAGATGGATTGTGGATAGAAAAATAAAAAATAGATATTTTTACCGCCAATTCCTGACGATGGGTAGGAGGGCTCCCAGAAGAAGATGTGTCCTGCTGTTCCTGCTGTGGCGGCTCTGGCTCTGCCTCTGGCTGTGAGGGAGGAGATGGCGATGCCCGTGGTGCTGGCGCCGCCGCTTCAGCCGATGCCTCCTCTGCCAACACCGCCATTGCTGCAGCTGCAGCAGCTGTTTGACGTTCTCTGCTGTGGAAGAAACAAAAAGGGACAGTCAATATATTTGTATATTTCTTGGCCCTGTCTGAAAGAGAAAACCAAGCATGTATTTTTATTGAAATGGGGGGGTGTAATCTTTACTTTCTTCTGGCTTCCCTCCTTGCCCGCCTCTCCTCCTGTTCTCTTCTATCTCCAGGCGCCGCCTCCCCCTCTTGTTGACGTCTTCTACTGTTAAAGTAAAAAGGTACTGTAAATTTGAGATTCCTTGTCCATGGCTGAAATAAAAAACAAACATGTAATTTACAGCAAAATGTGTGCTGTAATACTTACTTTCTGATTGCTATCCTCCTAGCTTGGAGGTCCTCTGCTCCCCTTGCTGAACTT
>JARQOD010012357.1:0-19995 GCA_033576555.1 Oophaga sylvatica | reverse complement strand
AGAGAGGCTGGAACCTATTGGATTGCAGTAACCTGAACTAACCACACAACTAGAGGTAGCTGTGGAGCGTTCCTACGTTGATCCTAGACGCCTCATCACAGCCTGAGAGATAACTACACCTAAAGGCAGAAAGATGAAAGCTATCTGCCCCGGAGCAGATCCCCAAAGAAAATAGGAAGCCCCCAAACATGTAATGACGGTTAGACAAGAAGAAGCACGGACACAGACAGAAAATAGACTGAGCAAATGCTGGGGCCCAATCTGTCTAGACAGAAAAGTACAGGAAAGGATACTCACTGCAATCCAAAAAAAAACCCTAAAAAATACCAACTCTTCTGATTGCAAAAACACCTGAGATCACACGATCTCTACCACCTAAATCAGATCTCTGGTGTAACAAAACTAAGCCGCAGCCATTGAAAAAACAGGAAAAAGCAAATGAACAAATAACAGTGGCTTCAGATAAACTGAGAGGAGCACAAGCCCCGGAGGGGACCTGGCTGACCTCCACAGAAGTGCAGGGAACAATGCAAAAAGCAAGCACAAAAATAAAAGCAGAAAATATCTTATCTGATAGTAGAAGATGCAGGCAAGACTCAGCAAGCTTCCAAATGAACCAGGAACCACAATTGAGACAAGAACAATTGATCACCGGCAACCATCATGGGAGGGAACCTCCCTTATATCAGACCAGTCCGTGATCCCAGATTGCCATTCCTCGCTGATAGGTTCAGTACTGTCTGTAACCACCAGAGGGAGCCTCTGCTCAGAAACCATCTCTAGCACATTCATAACAGTAATGTATGTACACAGTGACTGCACCAGCAGAATAGTGAGTGCAGCTCTGGGATATAATACAGGATGTAACTCAGGATCAGTAATGTATGTACACAGTGACTGCACCAGCAGAATAGTGAGTGCAGCTCTGGAGTATAATACAGGATGTAACTCAGGATCAGTAATGTAATGTATGTACACAGTGATTTCACCAGCAGAATAATGAGTGCAGCTCTGGAGTATAATACAGGATGTAACTCAGGATCAGTAATGTAATGTATGTACACAGTGACTGCACCAGCAGAATAGTGAGTGCAGCTCTGGAGTATAATACAGGATGTAACTCAGGATCAGTAATGTAATGTATGTACACAGTGACTGCACCAGCAGAATAGTGAGTGCAGCTCTGGAGTATAATACAGGATGTAACTCAGGATCAGTAATGTAATGTATGTACACAGTGACTTCACCAGCAGAATAGTGAGTGCAGCTCTGGAGTATAATACAGGATGTAACTCAGGATCAGTAATGTAATGTATGTACACAGTGACTGCACCAGCAGAATAGTGAGTGCAGCTCTGGGGTATAATACAGGATGTAACTCAGGATCAGTAATGTATGTACACAGTGACTGCACCAGCAGAATAGTGAGTGCAGCTCTGGGGTATAATACAGGATGTAACTCAGGATCAGTAATGTATGTACACAGTGACTGCACCAGCAGAATAGTGAGTGCAGCTCTGGGGTATAATACAGGATGTAACTCAGGATCAGTAATGTAATGTATGTACACAGTGACTGCACCAGCAGAATAGTGAGTGCAGCTCTGGGGTATAATGCAGGAGGTAACTCAGGATCAGTAATGTATGTACACAGTGACTGCACCAGCAGAATAGTGAGTGCAGCTCTGGACTATAATACAGGATGTAACTCAGGATCAGTAATGTAATGTATGTACACAGTGACTGCACCAGCAGAATAGTGAGTTCAGCTCTGGGGTATAAATTACAGGATGTAATGTCAGGTCAGTAATGTATGTACACAGGACTGCACCAGCAGAATGTGAGTGCAGCTCTGGAGTATAATACAGTATGTAACTCAGGATCAGTAATGTAATGTATGTACACAGTGACTGCACCAGCAGAATAGTGAGTGCAGCTCTGGAGTATAATACAGGATGTAACTCAGGATCAGTAATGTAATGTATGTATGACTCGCACCACAATTGTGGATACCAGGGCTATGGGGTACTCGGAGCCGAGCCCATTGATTTCTATGGGAGTTGTCACTGGCAGCGGTGGCTCGGTCCGTGGCCCTGGCAGTCAATGCGTTTGGGGAGATATTTACAGGGGATTATTAGGATAGGTAGTTCGTGACGCCACCTGTGGCTTCTGGTAAATTGTACCAGCGCTTCTCTAAGGACTTTCACAGGGGATGTTATGGGGCAGCTTGGTAGTAAGTCTCCCACAGGTGAGACGGGTCCCTGGAAGTCTGTGGTGAAGATGATGCAGGGTGTAGTAAGAATTCAGTCACACACAATGCAGCTTCTTTTCATACCTTTTACTGGTAGATGGTTCAAGCAGATCCCGGGGAGCTGGTCGGGGTGGAGAATGCACATTCCGGTAACCACTGAGCAGGTTAGAGGCCTCCTTTACTTCAAATGTACTTGTGAGTCCAACTTGCCTGAAGCGAAGTTAACTCTGAATCTCCAGCTTTCTCAAAGCTGTACTGCCCGGCCAACGTTGTGGTGGAAACTTCTAAGTGGTGAAAACTAAGTCTATATTTGCTGATCAGGCTAGACTCCTGTTTTCCCTGTCTCCGGTTACGTATTGACACTTAGGGCTGCTCTCTGCGACCTGTAGTCCAGATGCCTCCGGTGTTCTTGTTACTATGCTTGAAACAATAGCAACGCTTCGGACCCCGGTGTCCCGGCAATTTAGTGCAGGCAATCCAATACCCGAAGCACTTCTCTATGTCTCCACTGCGCCCTTCGCCCTGCTTCTGCTCTTTGCATAAGCACTTGTAGCTTTCGATGGAAATAGTCAGCTTTCTTCCGAGCATGCTGAGCAGCTCTCAGTTTCCTCCTTGTTTCAGCTTCTACTGAGGTACTGATTAAGGGTAGCTCTGACTAGGCTAGGATGATGCACTTCACCCGTACTAGCCTCCACTTCTTTGTCAGATGAGCTACGCTAGCTCTGCGAGGATTCAGTCCTCTCTCCTAGTCCAGACTGAACTGGCACAGAACTGCACTGTCCGAAGACAGGAAACTCACTCATCTGAGCTCTTCTCAGACAGGAAACAGACTCCCTCTGCTACGTGTCACTACCTCCTATACCCCTGGTGGGTGTGTCTGAAACTGTGAGTGGCAGTGAATGATAACAAGCTTTTGTGGTTACCTTCCTGTGCATTCTCCTGGATGTTATGTGTGCCTGCGTAGCTGGGCTAACAATCCCCCCTTGGTAAAACACAGCACTCCCGGGCTGTAAAAGACAAAAAGACATTTTGTTTTTGCATTAACATAAACATTATAACTCTTCCCATCCGGGAGGTACGAATTCTTGAACGTTACAATTGTACAATAGGAAAATACAAAAGTATCAAAAGTATAAAAATATCAAACATGCTCATAAATACAGGATACTTGTGGAGGACCCGCACCAAAAACCTCCCACGTGGGTCCTGGGTGGGCTGCAGGATTTCTGACTGCAGACCTCACTCTAGGCCCACCATACGGGTTTTTCTTCAGAGGTTGATAGTAATGGTTTTCGTGTCAAACCAAGATAATGCACCGAAGCGCAACTATTTACAAAGACAAGTCCTTGGGCTGGCATAGTCCACAGCCACGCAGTCCATTGGCATGGTAAAGACACATTCCAAATAATTACATTAATACTTTTTCAAACTTTATACATTTTTGTTTCAGTGACAATAAACCCTGTCTGGGTCTTGCTAACTAGTTTACTAGGACTACTCCTGATAGCGAATAGGTAGTTTTCCTCTAGTGATACGTTCTGACCTACGTGGTGTAGCGTCAGGTATAGTAGTCTCTAACCTTTCTGTTCTGCGTAACGGCAAACTATAGACACGACTCCACCTCTCTAGGGACCTGGCAAGCATGCTAGTGACTGGACGAGGCGGTACTGCTTCACCAGCTTCACCAGAGGACTCCACTTCTTGTGGTGCTGCTTCTTGCGGGTCCGCTTCTTGGGGTTCTAATGGTTGAGGGTCTGCCAGAATAGGTTCTTCTGGAACTGGCTCAACTGGCACAATTGGTATGACTGGTGGTAAAGGCTCCTCTTGCGGTTGATAAAACTGCAGCACAGGAATAATTACAGCGTCTCCCAATCTGGGCCAATCCACAGGTAAATCCCCCAAATCCGTGTGTATGACCGCTTCATCATTTTCTTTCTGAAGGACAACAGGGTTTTCTTCACGGAGCTTTAATGGGCAAGGACACAACTTTAAATGATCTCTGGACACCGTTGCCGTCGTTTTTCCTCCATCCTTACTAATGGTACAGACCTTTCTGTTATCAAAATTGGAATTTTGCACGACGTATGGCTCCTGTTCCCACTGGTCATCCAACTTGTGTGTTCTTCTTTTCCTTTTGAGCACCATTTCTCCAGGCATTAAAGGCTTAGCGGGAGCATTTTTGTTATAGTTCTTCTCTTGCTTTTCTCTTACTTTGTTGAGACTGTCTTCCACACAGGCTTGTACTCTCTTGTACTGTTCCTGTCGAGTTGTGTCCCAATCTTCAGCACTGTCATCAGCCTCTGGTTCTACCACTCCCAGCTCCAAATCCATTGGCAGTCTTCCAGGTCTTGCTCTCATAAGGTAAGCTGGAGTGCAGTTGGTGGAACTTACTGGGATGTGGTTGTACAAGTCAACCAGGTCGGGTAACAAGTCTGGCCACCGATTCCTTTCTTCCAGAGGTACAGTTTTCAGTAAATCCATGACAATGTGATTCATCTTTTCACAAAGGCCGTTGGTCTGAGGGTGGTATGGCGTTGTTCTGATCTTTTTACATCCATACAATTGACAGAATTCCTGAAACAGTTCAGCTTCGAAGGCTGGACCTCGATCAGTCAGTACCTGCTCTGGATATCCGTGTGGTCTGCAGAAACTTGCTTGGAAGACCTTGGCTGCTGTCTCTGCTGTGAGATCCTTGACAGGGGCGACCACCAGAAATTTGGAATAATGATCCACCATGGTCAGGGCATACGAATATCCTGACCTGCTTGGGGACAACTTAACGTGATCCAATGCTACGATCTCCAGAGGACGAGTCGTCCGGATAGGCTGCAAGGGTGCTCTCTGACTATGATAGTCTTTTCGTCTGAGACCACAGGGTCCACAGTTCCGGCACCACTTCTCGATGGAGCTGCGCATCCCTACCCAGTAGAACCGGCACCTCAACAGGGTCTCCAGCTTTTTCCAGCCAAAGTGTCCTGCTTGATCGTGGTAGGCTTCCAACACCATTTGGATGTCTGCTCTGGGGACCACTATTTGCCAAACCATCTCGTGGGTCCTTGGGTCGACGTATCTCCTGCACAATTTCTCACGGTAGATGAATAACCGGCTTCTTTCATTCCACAGGAGCTTTGCTGGTATGGGTGCGTCTTTCTCCAAGGAGGAACCTTCTTGTTTTATCAGCTCCTTGATACGGCTGACCACTGGATCGCTGTCTTGAGTCTCCTTCCAGCTGTGATGGGGTAAAGGGTTCAACATCTCACCACACCGCTTTCTGTAGACTCGTTGCTCTTGGACCATCCCATTTCGGTGGAACGCAGGTAGCTCGATTTCTTCCAGATCATCTGATTCTTCCTCCGTGTCGGACTCATGCGGCATTCTGGACAAGGCGTCCGCGTTAGCATTTTTACGGCCCGCTCTGTACTTGATGGTAAACTGATAATTTGACAACCGAGCCATCCAACGTTGCTCCAGGGCTCCCAGCTTGGCTGTTTCCAGATGCGTCAAGGGGTTATTGTCTGTAAACGCAGTGAACTTGTTGGAGGCAAGGTAATGTTTGAATCTTTCGGTAATGGCCCAGACCAGCGCCAGGAACTCCAGTTTGAAGCTGCTATAGTTTTCCGGATTCCTCTCAGTTGGCCTGAGTTTTCTGCTGGCATATGCGAGGACTTTTTCTTGGCCGTTCTGCTTCTGACTGAGGACCGCTCCTAATCCTTCGTTACTGGCATCTGTGTATAGCAGGAACGGTTTGGCTGTAATCTGGGTAGGCTAAGATTTCATCGCCGGTAAGGATCTCTTTCATCTCTTTGAATGCCTCAGCTTGTTCTTTTCCCCAATTGAATGGAAGGTTTCTGCTCTTAAGAGGTTGTCCTACCAGGAGGTCCTGCAAAGGTGCCGCTTTCTTAGTGTAATCTTTTACAAACCTCCTGTAGTAACCTGTTAGTCCCAGGAACTGACGCACCTCCTTTAAGTTCTTCGGCTCTGGCCATTTCTGAATAGCTGTGACCTTCTCAGGGTCCGGCGCTACTCCTTCGGAACTGACAATGTGTCCCAAGTACTGTACCTTCCGTTTGAGCAGGTGGCATTTAGAGGGCTTTAGTTTCATCCCAAACTTGGACAATGACTCAAATACCTCCGCCAGGTGCTTCAGATGATCTTCATATGTCTTAGAGTAGACAATTACGTCGTCCAAGTACAGCAGCACAGTTTCGAAGTTGAGATGTCCCAGACAGCTCTCCATCACCCTCTGGAATGTTCCTGGGGCACTGCTGAGGCCAAACGGCATTCTGTCGAACTCGCAGAGTCCCATTGGGATGGTGAAAGCAGTTTTCTCCCGATCCTCCTCAGCCACAGCTACTTGCCAGTACCCACTAGTAAGGTCGAGGGTAGAAAAGTAGTTAGCCGTTTTCAGAGCAGCTAAGGATTCCTCTATGCGTGGTAATGGGTATGCATCTTTATGTGTTATACGATTTACTTGCCTATAATCTACACACATTCTCATGCTACCATCCTTTTTCTTCACTAGAACCAGAGGTGCTGCCCAGGGGCTACAACTATCCCTTATCACCCCGGCTTTCTTCATGTCATGCAGCATTTCCTTAGCTTTCTGATAGTGGGCTGGAGGTATAGGCCTGTACCGCTCTTTGATGGGAGGATGACTGCCTGTAGGGATATGATGCTGTACTCCCTTAATGGTCCCAAAATCAAGTGGGTGCTTGCTAAATACCTGTGCGTACTCCTGTACCACCAGTAGTAGCCCCTGTTTCTGGTGGACGGAAGTGGTGTCTGTTCCTATATGAAGCTGCTGACACCAATCCTCCACCTGGGTTGTCGGGTCATTATCCTCCGCTGGTTGGCGGGAGGCTAAGGACTCGGTTGTGAGGATAGAATTGTTATCTACGGTATGTAATTTAGCAACTGTGGCATAACGTGGTAAATTTACTTCATCGTCCCCCCAGTTGAGTAGTCGCACTGGTACTCTCCCATTTATTACTTCCACTACCCTCTAGCAATCATGAGTGTAGGTCTGTGTTCTGAGCGATGGGGTTCTACTACTGCTTGGTAGTTCTGTCCTCTCAGACCTATGGCTGCTCTACACCATATTAACATTTCACTCATTGGGGGTATTACAATGGGGTTCGAGTCTGTGACCCGTACATTACCGATTTCACCATCTGTAAGCTTCGCTTGCTGCTGGCACATCAGGGCCCGGATCTCCCTCTGGATCACTCCCTTCTGCTTTGGCTTGGCAACTTCAGCGAGCTGTTGGAGCAAAAACACAACTTCTCCCAGACAGTTACTGATAATGTTAGTACCTAATATCACATTTAAGGCATTCTCCTCATTTACAGTCTTTACTACTAGAAGTCCCTGATCCTTCAGCTCCACTCTGCCCACTTTTACATTTACGTTTTTGGCTCCTATTACTTCAACAGGGAGACCATTGGTGGCGTACACTGTCAAGTCAGGGCTCGGGGGCTGGAGGCTGTCCATGGACCAAAATTTATTGTAAAGGACGTCAGGTATGATGGTCACCTGAGATCCCGTGTCCAGCAGTGCAGGGATTGCAATCCCGTCCAGAATCATGGACAGGTAGGGCCGTCCACCCACGAACTTGCGGTTCCAGTCTAAGGGGCCTGATGAGTCTACTCCTGGGTGTTGGCCCTCTGACCCAGGATCGGCTCGTTTAAAGGACATTGCTGAGCCATATGACCTTTTTGGTTGCAGCGGTAGCAGATGATCTCTCGGCGAGGATGGTGTTGATCAGGGGTCGCTCCTGGGGGTGGCGTTGTCCTCCTCTGGTGAGGCGACGTCTTCCATTTCCTCCGGTTCATCCAAGGAACATCCTCCGGACAGTCGGCTAGTAGGATTTTTCCTCCTTCCTCTTTCCGCAGTTGCAGGGCCTCCATTACAGTGGCCAAGTTCTTAGTCAGCTGGCGCACTTCTGAGCGCAGACATTCCAACTCACTAGGGGGCGCCACTTGCATTGTAGCTTCTGCCACCTGCGGGGAAAAGGTGGGTACTGCCGGCTTTAGAGTGGCTTCACCCGGGCGATACTGATTTGCCACCTCAGGCTTTTCCAGGGGTCGCAGTCCCTTTATTGCCATGTCCTTTAGGGCATCAAAAGTGGCATCTGGATGATCCAAGGACCACCAGTTTACAGTCCTGCCTTCCTCTGGAGACCTCAGTCCCCGCACGAATTGCTCTTTTAACATTTGGCTCTCATCAATGGGACTTGTGGGGTGAGCCTGTTTGAGAGCTCGCAGGGCCCCCTGTAGTCGGCAGGCGTAGTCCCTAATACTGTCACCCGGTCCCTGGAAGCACTGATAAAATGCCATCCGGAGATCCGTTTCTGTGCGGTCCTCAAAGATGGCCTGTAGCTTTAAGAGTATCGCAGGTACCGACTCCTGGTCTGCAGTGGGCCAAGTCTCTACTTCTCTCTCAGCCGCACCAGCTAACTGTCCTATTACCACAGCAGCTTTTTGCTTCTCAGTCATTGAGTACATATCCAAAATACTACATATCTTCCGTTTAAACCCTGGCAGGGTGTCTGGCTCGCCGCTGTACTGGGGGAGCCACTTCGCTCCAGGCATGTATGGGAGGGTTAGCGGCATGAGCGGGACCACGGACCAGGTGAGGGGACCCCACCTCCATCCTGCACTACAAGCCAAGCGGTGGGCTATTGGGGCCCGGCGGGGGCCGCTCCGTCTGCCGGTTGCTGCGACATGTTGGTGCCCCCTGTTTAATCTGAGCCTACCTCTTTCACAGGCTGCAGCGTCGCAGGCACAGCGGTGGAGACAGGACCTTCGTTGCAGGCACAGCGGTGGAGACAGGACCTTCGTTGCAGGCACAGCGGTGGAGACAGGACCTTTGTCGCTGGACTGTGATGTCAGAGCGTTCACTTAATGTTTCACAGGACCTGCCGCCGCGTCAGAGTTGGGGGCGGGGCCAGGGAACCAGCGCGCACTTTCAGGTACGCCCTCCTTCACCAGCGCCTGAGGGCGCGAATATTGCGGTAAAGATGGCGGTATTATGGCGCCAACACAGCAAACAGTCTTTTTCACCAAACAGTTCAATAGACACACAGGACTCACAATTGCAAGCTTTCGTATCCTGTTCGTGACGCCAGATAATTGACTCGCACCACAATTGTGGATACCAGGGCTATGGGGTACTCGGAGCCGAGCCCATTGATTTCTATGGGAGTTGTCACTGGCAGCGGTGGCTCGGTCCGTGGCCCTGGCAGTCAATGCGTTTGGGGAGATATTTACAGGGGATTATTAGGTATAGATAGTTCGTGACGCCACCTGTGGCTTCTTTTCATACCTTTTATGGTAAGTGCAGTTTGCAATGTTGCAGAATTTCCGGAACGGACTTTTTTGCGCGGCAGAAACGCACAGTTTTTCGCGGAATCTTGGCGTTTTGAGTGCTTTTTGCCGTTTGACGCGTTTTACGCATTTTTCCTGAACTTTCTAGTCATATAAGAGGAAAAACGCTGAAATCCGCAAAATTAATGACAAATGCTGATTCCGCGATGCGTTTGTTTTGCGGAAAAAACGCACATGTGACAAAATTGCGAATTCATTTAATGATAGGATCTAATACATGCGTTTTTTTCGCGTTTTTTCCCGCGAAAAAACGCGAAAAAAAACGCAAATATTCCTGAACGTGTGCACTTAGCCTTACTGGTAGATGGTTCAAGCAGATCCCGGGGAGCTGGTCGGGGTGGAGAATGCACATTCCGGTAACCACTGAGCAGGTTAGAGGCCTCCTTTACTTCAAATGTACTTGTGAGTCCAACTTGCCTGAAGCGAAGTTAACTCTGAATCTCCAGCTTTCTCAATAGCTGTACTGCCCGGCCAACGTTGTGGTGGAAACTTCTAAGTGGTGAAAACTAAGTCTATATTTGCTGATCAGGCTAGACTCCTGTTTTCCCTGTCTCCGGTTACGTATTGACACTTAGGGCTGCTCTCTGCGACCTGTAGTCCAGATGCCTCCGGTGTTCTTGTTACTATGCTTGAAACAATAGCAACGCTTCGGACCCCGGTGTCCGGCAATTTAGTGCAGGCAATCCAATACCCGAAGCACTTCTCTATGTCTCCACTGCGCCCTTCGCCCTGCTTCTGCTCTTTGCATAAGCACTTGTAGCTTTCGATGGAAATAGTCAGCTTTCTTCCGAGCTCGCTGAGCAGATCTCAGTTTCCTCCTTGTTTCAGCTTCTACTGAGGTACTGATTAAGGGTAGCTCTGACTAGGCTAGGATGATGCACTTCACCCGTACTAGCCTCCACTTCTTTGTCAGATGAGCTACGCTAGCTCTGCGAGGATTCAGTCCTCTCTCCTAGTCCAGACTGAACTGGCACAGAACTGCACTGTCTGAAGACAGGAAACTATCTGATCTGAGCTCTTCTCAGACAGGAAACAGACTGACTCTGCCACATGTCACTACCTCCTATACCCTGGTGGGTGTGTCTGAAACTGTGAGTGGCAGTGAATGATAACAAGCTTTTGTGGTTACCTTCCTGTGCATTCTCCTGGATGTTATGTGTGCCTGCGTAGCTGGGCTACACATGTACACAGTGACTGCACCAGCAGAATAGTGAGTGCAGCTCTGGCGTATAATACAGGATGTAACTCAGGATCAGTAATGTAATGTATGTACACAGTGACTGCACCAGAAGAATTGTGAGTTCAGCTCTGGGGTATAATACAGGATGTAACTCAGGATCAGTAATGTATGTACACAGTGACTGCACCAGCAGAATAGTGAGTGCAGCTCTGGCGTATAATACAGGATGTAACTCAGGATCAGTAATGTAATGTATGTACACAGTGACTGCACCAGCAGAATAGTGAGTGCAGCTCTGGAGTATAATACAGGAGGTAACTCAGGATCAGTAATGTATGTACACAGTGACTGCACCAGCATAATAGTGAGTGCAGCTCTGGGTATAACACAGGATGTAACTCAGGATCAGTAATGTAATGTATGTACACAGTGACTGCACCAGCAGAATAGTGAGTTCAGCTCTGGGTATAATACAGGATGTAACTCAGCATCATAGTAATGTATGTACACAGTGACTGCACCAGCAGAATAGTGAGTGCAGCTCTGGGGTATAATACAGGAGGTAACTCAGGATCAGTAATGTATGTACACAGTGACTGCACCAGCAGAATAGTGAGTGCAGCTCTGGGTATAATACAGGAGTAACTCAGGATCAGTAATGTAATGTATGTACACAGTGACTGCACCAGCAGAATAGTGAGTGCAGCTCTGGAGGATAATACAGGATATAACTCAGGATCAGTAATGTAATGTATGTACACAGTGACTGCACCAGCAGAATAGTGAGTGCAGCTCTGGAGGATAATACAGGATATAACTCAGGATCAGTAATGTAATGTATGTACACAGTGACTGCACCAGCAGAATAGTGAGTGCAGCTCTGGAGGATAATACAGGATGTAGCTCAGGATCGTAATGTAATGTATGTACACAGTGACTGCACCAGCAGAATAGTGAGTTCAGCTCTGGAGTATAATACAGGATGTAACTCAGGATCAGTAATATAATGTATGTACACAGTGACTGCACCAGCAGAATAGTGAGTGCAGCTCTGGGTATAATACAGGAGGTAACTCAGGATCAGTAATGTAATGTATGTACACAGTGACTGCACCAGCAGAATAGTGAGTGCAGCTCTGGGGTATAATACAGGAGGTAACTCAGGATCAGTAATGTAATGTATGTACACAGTGACTGCACCAGCAGAATAGTGAGTGCAGCTCTGGAGTATAATACAGGATGTAACTCAGGATCAGTAATGTAATGTATGTACACAGTGACTGCACCAGCAGAATAGTGAGTGCAGCTCTGGAGTATAATACAGGATGTAACTCAGGATCAGTAATGTAATGTATGTACACAGTGACTGCACCAGCAGAATAGTGAGTGCAGCTCTGGAGTATAATACAGGATGTAACTCAGGATCAGTAATGTAATGTATGTACACAGTGACTGCACCAGCAGAATAGTGAGTGCAGCTCTGGAGTATAATACAGGATGTAACTCAGGATCAGTAATGTAATGTATGTACACAGTGACTGCACCAGCAGAATAGTGAGTGCAGCTCTGGAGTATAATACAGGATGTAACTCAGGATCAGTAATGTAATGTATGTACACAGTGACTGCACCAGCAGAATAGTGAGTGCAGCTCTGGAGTATAATACAGGATGTAACTCAGGATCAGTAATGTAATGTATGTACACAGTGACTGCACCAGCAGAATAGTGAGTGCAGCTCTGGAGTATAATACAGGATGTAACTCAGGATCAGTAATGTAATGTATGTACACAGTGACTGCACCATCAGAATAGTGAGTGCAGCTCTGGGTATAATACAGGGAACAGTGCAGGATCAGTACTGTAATGTATGTACACAGTGACTGCACCAGCAGAATAGTGAGTGCAGCTCTGGGGTATAATACAGGATGTACCAGGATCAGTAATGTATGTACACAGTGACTGCACCAGCAGAATATGAGTGCAGCTCTGGGTATAATACAGGATGTAACTCAGGATCAGTAATGTAATGTATGTACACAGTGACTGCACCAGCAGAATAGTGAGTGCAGCTCTGGAGGATATACAGGATGTAGCTCAGGATCTGATAGTTCACTGAGGGAGCAGATTACAGCTGCCTATTTAAGTTGATGTAGGAAGGAGCAGAGTAGTAAAGAGATTCGCTGAAACATTTTTGCGCTGTTGCTTTCTAGTAAGTAATCTCTGTTAATTAATTTAAAATCTCTTTGTAGATAACTCTGCACAGTTACTGAACATTTCTAATCTCCATCAGAAGAATCTTTTATATGTCTTACTGTCACACACAGCTAAGACGCTAACGAGATCACTAAAGAGTCACCATTTATGACGCAGTAGCGATCTCGTTAGCGTCTTAGCTGTGTGACATGTAGCAGCGATGTGGCCCCTGCTGAGATGTCGCTGATCACTTATGAACGTTCTGAGCCGTTTTTTGGTGGTTGGTGTCCCGCTGGTGAGCCTGAATCACTGAGTGTGACACCCTTTATGAGCGACTTCACCAGCATCGCAGTGGGACTAGGTTTTCCCAACGACCGCAGAGGTCGTTATACAGATCGCTGATGAGTTGTGTTTGGAATCTAACTAGCGATCTCGCCAGGTCGTGTCGTTGTCGTGATCGCTGGTGCGATCGCTAAGTGTGACAGTGCCTTAAGTCATGGAGCATGTGGTATCACCCCAGAGCTGGATTCACATCTACACTCTCAGTACTGTTGGATAATGTCCCGCTGCGGTTGGAATCAGATCACACGCTCTATAGATCCAGGACGGCAGGAATCTCTTATGTTTGTGTGTAATATCTGAAAGACACAACTGAAATTTATGAAGCCTGAAAATGGGAAAATTGGTGAAACATTCAGGATAAAATCCATGTAATAGTCATGTCTGAAGGGTGGACTGTTATCTGGACACCTGGGATCAGATAATTTGCTCTTCTTTCCTTTCACTGGGAGATCCTGATTTTCCGTATTCAGAGCCAGTGGATTTAATGCCCTGGACAAGGTATGAGGGGTCTATACATTCATACTTGCACCCCTTGTGCTCCCCTACACGCTTTGTCTGGGATATGGAGAAGGTTTCATAACGAGATTATTAAACTACCAGATGTGACACTTGTGATGAGGACATCGCCTACTGTCAGGCATGATGGAGGATAAAGGAGCCAGAAGAGGAGCCGGGACAATAACATGGAGGCTGATATAATAACACGGCGCGGGGGCGAGAGATGTGCACAGGATGGGATCCGGGAACCTCAGGCACCTCAATTAAAGGGATTCACTGTAAGGGCTCATTACACGGTGCAATCTGCACAGCGGCCTAAACTGTAAAATAGCGGAGGAGTTGAGAGGTGCAGGAGAGCCGTATACCCTAATATAAGGATCAGACTCCGATCTTGTAATACAGCTGTGTGAACGAAGCCTGAGGATGTGACACAAGAAGCTGGAAGAGGAACGCATCCGAGAATTACCACCACATAGAAGAAGCAATAAATACCGCCATATACAAGAAGCGAGAATTACCTCCTTATACAAGAAGCGAGAGTTACCGCCATATGCAAGAAACGATAAATACCGCCATATACAAGAAGCGAGAATTACCGCCTTATACAAGAAGCGAGAGTTACCGTTACACACAAGTGAGAGTTACCGCCATATGCAAGAAATACCGCCATATACAAGAAGCGAGAATTACTGCCATATGCAAAAAGCGATAAATACCGCCATATACAAGAGGTGAGAATTACCACCATATAAAAGAAGCAATAAATACCGCCATATACAAGAAGCGAGAATTACCTCCTTATACAAGAAGCGAGAGTTACCGTTACATACAAGTGAGAGTTACCGCCATATGCAAGAAGCAAGAAATACCGCCATATACAAGAAGCGAGAATTACCTCCTTATACAAGAAGCGAGAGTTACCGTTACATACAAGTGAGAGTTACCGCCATATGCAAGAAGCAAGAAATACCGCCATATACAAGAAGCGAGAATTACTGCCATATGCAAAAAGCGATAAATACCGCCATATACAAGAGGTGAGAATTACCACCATATAGAAGAAGCAATAAATACGGCTATATACACAAAGCAAGAATTACCGTCATATGCAAGAAGCGATAAATACCGCCATATACAAGAAGGGAGATGAAGGTAGAGTTACCGCCATATGCAAGAAGATAGATTTACCGCCATATAGAAGAAGCGTGAGTTACCGTTATATACAAGAAGGGAGAGTTACTGCCTTATACAAGAAGCGAGAAATACCGCCATATACAAGAACTGAGAATTAGGGCTCATAACCATCACCGTAAAAAAACAACGATCCGATATTGTTCCTGAAAAGTCAGATGAGAGTCATGCAATGTTCATTCGAGTACAATCCGACTTTTATAACCTGGCATCTGAATATGATCTGATTGCAATGCGATTTTAGCATGATCTTTTAGATAGGGGAATTCTCTGTCGTTTACATTGTTTTTCAAGGAAATATTCTTCAATATATAGAGATCAGACAGATATAAATGTGAGTGACATATACTATTAGTACAGTGATTGTGCAGCTTACTCTGCATGTACTTTTTCACTAAATAAATTATTTTCTGGAAAAAAAATGGCGCCCCTGAAATGTTATTAACCAGCAGAAGGGAAGCGGACAGCAGGGGTCAGATGTTTATAGCCTGGGAAGGGTGTAATAAACATGGAGATTTCCAGGCTGTTAATATCAGCTCACAGTTGTCTACTAATCCTTTACTGATTATTAAAATGGGTCCCCTCCCTCCCCCCAAAAAATGACATAGGGTCCCCTAAAATTTATAAACTGCAAAGGGTAGGCAGACAGCTGCAGCTGATATCATTAGCCTAGGAAGGGGCCATGGATACTGGCCCCCTCTCAGACTAAAAACATCAGCTCTCAGCCTCCTCAGAAAAGGCGCATCCAGAAGATCTGGCACTTATCCTTGCTCTTCCCACTTGCCCTGTGATGGTGGTAAGTGGGGTGATAGTTGGAAGGAGGTTGATATCAGCTTTGTATTAGCAGCTGACCTCAAGTCAAGCGGTTATTAATGGAGAGGCATTTATAAGACACCCCAATACTAACCTGTTATGTTTCGGTAGCTGAGGAGTGCAGGCAAAAAAGGCAATACACCAGAGCAGTTGGAATCTATGAGATTGCAGTACCCTGACTAACCACCACAACTAGAGGCAGCCGTGGAGCGTTCCTACGTTGGTCCTAGACGCCTCATCACAGCCTGAGAAACTAACTACACCTAAAGATAGAAAGAGGAAAGCTATCTGCCCGGAGCAGAACCCAAAGATAATAGAAAGCCCCAAACATGTAATGGCGGTTAGACAAGAAGAAATACAGACACAGACAGAAAATAGTATGAGCAAACGTTGGGGCCCAAACTAACTAAATAGAAAAGGATAGGAAGGGTACTTACTGCAATCCAGAAAACCCTGAAAACACAACTCTACTAATTTCAAAATCACCTGAGATCACACGACCTCTACCACCTAAATTAGTTCTCTGGTGTAACAAAATCAAAACAGCAGCCACTGAAAAAACTGGAAAAAGCAAAAGTACAAAACTCAGTGGCTGAACTAAACTGAGAGGGCAGAAGCCCCGGAGGGGACCCTGAAGGCCCCCACAGAAGTGCAGGACAAAATGCAAAAATCAAGCACAAACACAAAAGAAGAAAATGTCTTATCTGTTAGCAGGAGATGCAGACACGACACAGCAGGCTACAAAGGAAACAGGAATCAAGGATTCAGACCAGAACAATTGATCACCGGCAACCCTGATGGGAAGGTGACTCCCTTATATAAGACCAGTCAGTAACACCTGATTCCCAATCCTCACAATCTTCACAATCTTCACTGGACAGACCAGCACCGCTTGTAACCACCAGAGGGAGCCTCTGCTTAGAACTCATCCCAAGCCCACTCACAACACTAACCCCATAGTCAAATAGTAAATAAAAAACACCCAGAATAAAGTCCTTTATTTGAAATAATGACAGACGCCTTTATCGAGTTAAAAATAAAAAAACACTCATTCTCACCTTTACGCCCAATCCATTGAAGCCTATGACCCCTGTGCGTGTGTGTGTGCGTGTGTGTGTGCGTGTGTGTGTGTGTGTGTGTGTGTGTGTGTGTGTGTGTGTGTGCGTGTGTGTGTGTGTGCGTGTGTGTGTGTGTGTGTTTACTTACCGGCTTAGTAATGAGAGGGTCCGGCTGACACGTTTTCATTCCTAAAGGTACTGCCACACTTAACGATCCCGCTAGCGATCACGATAACGACGAATACTAATGCGATCGCTAACGGGATCGTTTCAATATCGCTAGTAGCAGCCTAATTTAGCGATGTCGTTAAGGACGCTATCGCGGTTAGCGATCTCCTTAACGACTTTGGCGGTACAAAAACACCGCACATCGCTCACAAAAAGGTGCCACACTCAGCGATATATACTCACCAGCGGGACGCCAACGATAGAAATAGGGTCCAGAACGCTAGTGAACGATGAACGAGATCACAGCAGGATCTCAGCAGGGGCCACGTCGCTGGTAGATGCCACACACAACAACGTCACTAACGAGATCGCTAAATAGTGACGTTTTTTAGCGATCTCGATAGCGTTCTTGTTTAGTGTGGCATACCCTTAAGCCTAGGGCTAGGTATCAGTGACAGCTGCTGACCCCAGGCCCTAATTCAATTACCCTGATGATACTGCATCAGAGTGAAAAAGGTGATGTTGAACCAAGAAATGACATCACAAAAAAATTATTTTTAAATATCTTCATTTAGCTTAAAAAGCCTTCACTGCTGTGCAAAAATGCACCAAAAAAACATGGCAAAACACGTGCTTTTGCTGCCAAGAGATGCAGAAACCTTGCAGATATTTCTGCAAGCAAATGCTCAACGTGCGCACATACCCTTATGGCCTGGGTGTCACTAATAAGCTGTAAGCCAGACACTGTGTGTGAACAGTGACTTATACAAGATTCTTTTGTGCAATCTAATACCAAGCAATTACCCCTCCATGAATTGGTGGGTTGGGAGTAGTGGCCTCATCAGGGTTTTGCACCTGTGTTTCCGCCATCTCTACTACATGGGTTTGCTGCATCCTGTAGTGCATTAGTTCTGAGATCTGGGCAGGTGAGCGGTGCTGACCCGTTTTTGCTATATTAACTCTTAAAGGAGCATCAGAGGATTATCTTCACGTTGGGGAAGGTGAGGGTTATGCTGAAATAGTGAAGCAGAAGTGCGAAATGTGTTTGTGGAAATTATTACTGACCTTATTGATGTTCCCGTGGACTTGATATAAATATTCTTTATTCTTTCACTGTTCAGTGCTTTTGCACTTTTCATCTATGTGAATGTGTCATATTGATCGTGGACATTTATTGATGATCCACTTAACCTATAATTCTTGTATTCATTTTTGTATGGACTAATCGTTATATTATCAATATCTACCCCGTGCCACTGATCCTCGCTTATTGTGCTGCTTCCTTACAATAACTTACAACTATCTCCGATATTTCCATACAATAACTTATGTAATAAATGATACATTTTGTAACTTTCTGTCTGTGTGGCGTTCTCTCATGTAGGGTATATAGGAATAACAATGGTGATAAATCGGTCTCCACAACCTTAATAATGATCCAGATACAAACAGGACCGTCAGTAATAACCTTCGGTGAGGAGCTATATCTACAACGCACCGGCACCGCTATGGGAAGTAAAATGGCACCCTAGTATGCCAACCTCTTCATGGCTAAACTGGAAAATGACTTCTTAACCTCCTGCTCCATCAAACCTTTTGCCTATTTCCGTTACATCGATGACATCTTAATAATCTGGACTGAGTCCGAACAAAAACTTCTAGATTTCCATGACAAATTCAACAAATTACATCCTACCATACACTTGACATTGGACCACTCAAAAACAAGAATCAACTTCCTAGACACCACCATAAAAGTCCAAAATGCTTCGTTCCTAACATCAGTGTATCGGAAACCAATTGACCGTCCCACATACCTCAGATGGGACAGCTTCCATCCTAAACACAGTAAAAAGTCCATTGTCTACAGCCAGGCCTCAGATACAACCGTATCTGTTCCAGTCCTAAGGACAGGGATAAACACCTAACCCAACTTAAAATGTCATTTTTAATTCAAGGTTACCATCCCACCTCCATTGATGACCAGATCACTAGGGCCACAAGGATCCCTAGAAGCCAATTACTTCAATACAGGAAAAGAGAGGAAAATCACCGTGTACCTCTGGTAGTGACCTACAACCCACAGCTTGAAATACTGAGAAAAACGGCTAAGAAACTTCACCATATACTACACAAGGACGACCAGTTAAAAATATTATTCAAAGACCCCCCCTTGCTGTGTTACAGGCAACCTCCAAATTTAAGAAATATCATAATCCGAAGTTCAATGCCCTCAGATTCACCAAGAGGGAATATCCTTATAATGGGAGAAGATGCAAAACTTGCATTCATATAGAGACCAACGACAAGATCCAAGTCCCCAACACACAGCAAATCTATAAGATCCCCGGACATTCACATGTTCCTCCTCTAATGTGGTATATTTAATTCTATGCAATATATGTCCTGTGGGTGGCCTCTATGTTGGAGAAACAGGACAGAGACTGAGAGCAAGGATGAGGTCTCATCGTCATACGATTACAGACAAAAAAAAACATCTACCTGTGGCCAAACATTTCTGTGGTCCAGGACACAACATAGAATATGAAAGTTGTCATTTTGAAAGGCAATTTCCAATCGCAAAAACATTGCAGGATTTGGGAATATAAATTTATTAACATCTTTGATTCTGTTCACACAGGACTCAATTTGTCAGGAGGATTTATGGCCCACTACCAAATCTGAGCAACTTCCTCCAAAAACAATGGAGACACCACCAGTCCTGTGATCTCACATGCATATGGGATCCATAAACCTTTCACACCACTTATCTAATCTTACCTAATTAAGGATTCTCTCTGTAAGCTCAGTGTTTATGTAAATGTCCATGTATCACACCACCATGCCAGTGCTCCTCACTGTATATAATTGGGTTTCTTCAAACATTTTGTTACACCAGCTGATGAAGAGACGTAA
>JARQOD010012356.1:0-19996 GCA_033576555.1 Oophaga sylvatica | reverse complement strand
AGGAAAAAATAGCAATTTTCACTATGCACTATGCATTTTTTAAAGGTTATGTTTGTTATAAACATGATTATTGCCACATTTAGAGTATTACTGATGGAAATTGTAAAATTTGTATAAATGTTAGTGACATTTTTCAGAAAATGTAACTTTTGTAATGTACAGATAATTGTAATGGATGATGTTTTGAAGTCAACTTCATTGTCTATAAAAAAAAAAAGGGTGTACATATGTTCTTATCCATCTTAAGGATTCAATATGAAATTGATGCTTTTATGTAAAACCCTTTTAAGCGTTTCCTTAACAAAATTTATTTTGTGTTTGCATTGCTGTTCAACATTTTTAAATGTATGTGTTTATTTTGTAAAATCTTTATTTTCTAGATATTATTTTAAAATGAAATCCATTTTTTGGTAAAAAAAGGTTTCTTTCCTTTTTTTAATATAGAATTTAAAATTGACGGGTTACAAGGAAATTACTTTATCTGTATTTAAAACCTCCTTGACCTGGGCCCCAACACCGCCAGTTGTTGTGGGAAAAGTGCTGTTAGCACAGTCAAACACTTGCTCCTGTTGTTAGGGGGGTTTCGTAACTTTCAGGTCCTCGGTTGTGCCTTTGGGTCTTTTCCTTTGCTGCCCCCCCGGGGTTCCCCATACCGTAGCTGTTCTCCGCATCCCTTTGGCCCCTGGTGCCCCCATCTTGGTATCCGAGTTCCACAAGGGCTGGGGCCCTTTGGTGTGTTTGGAGCCGGTCCCTCCTGCTTAGTAACGTGTCCCAGTAACGTACTGGTCCTGGGTTGTGCCATTGGCTTTTTTCCTTCGGCCCCCCCGGGGTTCCAGTACCTCAGGGGTTTCCCCCGCAGTGCCTTTTGGGCCCTAGGTGCCTCCATCTCGGTTCCGGTTCCAGAACTCTGCGGCCCTTTGGTAGTGCTTTGGACACAGGTACCTCTCCCTTAGAAACCTTTTGCCCCAAAAAAACGTAGCTGGTCCTCGGTTGTCCCATTGGCTCTTTTCCTTCTGCTGCCCTCCGGGTTCCATACCGTCAGCTGGTTCTCCGCAGTCCCTTTGGCCTGGGTCCCCCATCTCGGTTGAGTTCCAGCAGTCTGCTGGTCCTTGGTAGGTTTTTTGGAGCCAGGTACCCCCCTGTTTAGTAACCGGCCCCAGTAACATCAGGGGTAAAGATTGTGCTCAAATACAAGTACGGAAAAAGACACAAAAACAATAAGCAGAAGATCAAAAAAGCAAGAACATGAATAAAGACCAAAAATGAAAAGCAAAATATATGCTCTAATTCTAACAGAAGAAGCTAAGCAGTGTATGGGGGTTAGTCCGTTCCCCTGGTCCCCCTGGAAAATGCCTGCTGCGCAGGCTAAATGAACAGGAAAAATACTTTTGTAATTTAAATCTTTTGTGACAGCAAGAAGGGAAAGGGATGAAAAATTCTACTTTGACAGATTACAATACAGGATTCTCTGTCCAAATAAGAATATTGAAGAAGTAAAGCAAATAGAAAAAATAATATTTAAAAAGAAGAATATGAGTAATGTTAACAAAGATGAAAGCAAAAAGTTTAAAAAAAAGATAAAAAAGGTGAAGAGAAAAAAAAATTTGATGAAAAAGATGATGTGCAAAAGATTAGAAGGAGAAAGTGTGTGAAAAGTTAAAAAGGTGAAGATGAAAGACAAATTTTTGTTAATAACATTTTTTCCAAAAATAAAAAAAAACGTTAACATTGTCAATTTTTCGTCAACCGAACACTTTAAAAAAAAAATTTTTATGTATTCCATTTGTTTGGGGTTAAAACATCTATCCCTTTTAAATGTCTCCTAAACCCTTCCAAAAATACATTCTACATTCCCTTTTGTTGTTTTCCTTCATGTAAAATTTTAACCAACAAGGCAAGAAGGGTTTTTTTTTTAATTTCGATTTTTTGTTCCCATTCTTACATGGGACTTCGGTATGATTCGGGGTTTGCCCCATATTTAGTTTAAACGGCGTACCATTTTCCCATTCGATACTTTTGGGATATCGGGAAAATATCGTCAAATTAACGGAAGTCATTATTTTACCTGTGCTGTAATCTATTAATTTTGTTTGGGATGGATTTTTTACCACAGACCATAGGGGTAATACAAAATTGGTCTTTTTTAAAGTTTTTTTTGGCAACAGCGCGGCCATTTGCTGAGGTTCTCTGATTAGGGGCCCCCAGAATTTTCCCCCCACAAAACCCAAAACCCCTAGTACCCCTTGGCTCTCTCTAGTCTTTCTTTCCCCTCTCTAGTCTTTCTCGCTCTTGTTCTTTTTTTTCTGCTCTCTGTTCTTTTTTTCTCTTTTCTTTCTTTCTCTCCTCTTTTTTCTTTCTTTCCTCTCTTTCTTTCTCTTTTTTTTTTTTTCCCCCGGCTCTTTCTTTCTTTTCCTCAGTACCAGCCATGTCCCCTATTACCAGTCGTGTGATCCTTTTCTAAAGGGTGCGTTGGGGCCGGATAGGGGGTTTTGTTTAGCTGTTAAAGGGGTTGTGGTCGGGGCGGGCCCTAAAATTTTGCAGCGACGCCCTACGCGCCCCGCAGCCTTTAACCCTTTTTCCCTTCTTCAAAATTTGGGGGGTTTTGCGTAGACCTCCCCCAATTCTGGCCGCTCCTGATGACGCCGGATGGCTCGTGGGGGGGTCTCCCCCCACACCTAGACTAAAGACCCAAAACTCCTGGACAGTCTTGGGGTGCAACGTGGCAGGGCCCTAAATTTCTGCAGCGGCACAGCGTGCCAAGCTTTTGTCCCTCTTTCCCTTCTTAAAAAGGTTGGGAAGTATGTGGTGGGCCCCCAAGATTTTTTTTTCTCTGGTGGGCCCAGGTACTCCAGTCCGACGTGGGGCAAGGTCCAGGATTTTGGCTCCTTAACACCCTTAAATAAGCCCAGCAGAGGGGGCGTACATAGAAATCAGGGGGGCCCCTTGCAAAAGTTGAAGGGCCCCCCCCCAAAAAAAAAAACCCCGACCATTTTAAATGTAAAATCCGCACAGTGGGGGACACATTAAACAAAAAAAAGTTTTGCCCCCCCAAATTTTTGCCCCCCCTAATGCTCCGTAGTATAGGCCTTAGCTGCCGAGCGCTGCAACCAAAAAAAAAAAAAGACAACTCACTTTTCGCGGGGGGCCAGGGGGCGGGTCCGGGAGAGGGGGTGCCCCAGTGCCGAGTCCCCGCTCGCTAGGGCCCGGCCCTGGATTTTTCCCTGCCCTCTCCCCACGCTGAGTGCGGTTTTCGGGGCCCTTCAGCAGTGAATGATCAGGCAGGGGCGCGGCGCGCACAAACACGTCACGCGCCCTCGCCTGAACATTGCGAAGAGGACCGGAGCAGGGTTGGGAAAGGGACAGGTAAAAAACCCTTATCTCCCCTTCCCCCGGGCGCGGTCTGGGCCCTGTCTTCTCCACTCTCCGCCGCCGGTTCAGCGGTCACGCGGGACAGTCATTAAAGTCATGAATATGTGATATTCAGGATTAAATGAGCGGTACCCCCTGCCCGTGTTTCCCTGGTACCAATCCAGGAGGAGAGTGGAGAGGTAACATTTTAAGTCTCTTCATACATCATGTCCCTTCTGACAAACCAGCAGGGGGTGGAAAGGGAGTGGTTTTTATCAGCAGTTTCTGCCCCTTGGACGATTTGACGGCCCCAGTTTGAGTGTCATAGTTCAAACGGGAGGCTGGACAGGGGGTCTAATTCCCCCTTATTAGTCGGGCGTGCCCCACGGAAAAGAAAGACTGAACTAGCTTTAAAGATTTTGAGAAAATCGGGGGCAAAGGGGAAAAGGAAGATTTTGGAAAGTGCTTTTGGCTTGGAAGGTCCTAACTTTGCTCCCGGTTACTGGGGACCCAAAAGGGTACTATTAGCTACAAGCATAGTGAAGAGAAAACCAGAGATTTACCGGGCCCCCAGGTGCGGCAAACACCCCCTTAAGTAGTACGTAATGGGGGCAGGGGAAGTGAAAACTTTGAGTCTCTGCAGGACAAATAAAAATTCAGCTCCCTCATAGAAAGGCTCCTAACACAACGAGGGGAAGCCAGCTTGGTAACTGGAATCATAGGGGGACTACGCTTCGGCGGTCGTATCATCCATTGGCAGTAAAGGGGGCCCCTAAGTTGCTTAGCTGTTGCCTCAAAGTATCCCCCCCAAACCCCCATCGCCCCCCTGGGACCTGCTTGAAAATCTTACAAGTAAAGTAGGAAAGACGTGACCGTGTGAGATGAGTTATTATTGCTCCCTGAAAAAAACCCTACCTACTCCCGATCTGAGGGACCAGTCCCACCTGTAGGGGACCCACTTGCTGCACACCACCCCCCTCAGGTTTAACAGCAGGGGTATAAATTACCAGAATACTCGGGTGGCGCAGAACTGTAATAAATCAATCCCCTGAAAATATATCCCCAACATACCCAGACCGCCGGGCCACAACCGGCCCATCCCTGTGACAAATCCCTAGACTTCTACGGGCTGGGTTGATACCCATTGCCCTGGAAACCCACAATTGTGGTGGCGGGTCGACACAAAAACTTGGCGTCACGAACGGATACAAAACTGCAGCATTGCGACCCGTGTGCCTTGGAGTTTTTTTGTGAAAAAGGACTGTTTTCATTTTGGCGCCAAAATCGCCCTTTTTTCGCCATTTCGCCCCTCGGCGTGGAGAAGAAGGGGGGGCGTACCCGAAAGAGCGCGCAAAGTCTTGGGCACGCCCCCCGGTCTGATCATCGGCAGTCCGCAACAGGAAGTGAACGCTCTGACATCAGAGGCCCGCGAGAAAGGTCCTGTTCCCACTGCGGTGGTGAGGTAGCCGCTGAAACCCTAGGCTCCCCTTTAACCAAGGGGCGAAGAGTACAACACCGGCTGCAGTGCGGCCCCAGCCAGGCCCCAATCCCGCACCTCTGGGATTGGCGCCCGATGGGGGCGCAGGCCCTGCACCCCGTCCCGGGAGTCCCGATCCGCCACTAAGCTCCCATAATGCCTGGGGGGAAATGGCTTCCCCAATACACGTGAGCCAGGCCATTAGCAGCTTCAAGCGGAAATTTTGCGATCCCAGAAATGTACTCCATGCCTGAGAGACAAAAAACTGTGGCTAAAGGGCAGCAACTGGCGGGAGAGGGGAAATAGAATGGGTCCGTTTTTCAGGATCGGGACCCGCGATCTTCCTGAAACTAATGCCATATTGAAGACCGACAAAACGGATCTCCGGATGGCCCTTTTATCACTGTTCACAAAAGCCAGGTGCAGACCGGACATGCTTGCCCACAAGGGACCCTGAAGCCCTCAAGCAAATTTAAAAAATTTAAATGCTATCGACGAGAAGAAGCTGAAAAGAAAATTTATACAGGGATTTAGATCCCCAGAGGAACGCAGAAATGTAAAATTTGGGGGTCCTTAGATCATCCGGGTGTACCTTGTGCCTAAAGGACATGGCAATAAAAGGGTGCGGCCCCGGGCAAACCTGAGGGGCCACCCAACTCATCAGGGGAAGTCACTCTGGAACGGCGAAACCCCCCTGTTCCCCCGTAGTGGCCAAAACCCAAAACGCAGGTACACCTCCTAGTAAATTTGGGAAATGTCTGCGCTCAGAGGGCGCCAGCTGACTAAAAATCTGGCTGCTGTAATGGTGCCCTGCAGCTGCAAAAGAGGGGGAAAGGGGAAAGTCTTGTTAGCTGACTCCCCAAGGACGTTCCGTGGATGCACCGGAGAAGAAAGAAGACGTCCCCCCCCCGGAGAGGACAACGCCACCCCCCCGGAGCAACCCCTGATCAACACCCCCCTCGTCGAGGATCATTGTTATCGCTGCAACGGAAAGGCTCTGTCTACCGTGTCCTTTTTAAAGGGAGAACCCCGGGTCCCAAGGGGCCCAAAACCCAGGGAAAAACCCCTAGGCCCCTAGACTGGAACCGCAGGTATGTGGGCGGGGGACCCCCACCTGTCTATTTTCTAGAGGTATGTGTTCCACATTTTTTTTAGACACTGGGTCCAAGTGACCCCAAAACCTATCTCATTACCCAAATATGGTCAAAGACGTCCTTAACCCCCCGAGCCTTTCTTTATGTGTAGCTTGAATGGTCTTTGAGAAGAACCGGAACAAAATGTGTAGATGTAAAAATGGGAGAGAGGGGTAAAGACCCGGGTTTGGTAGTAAAGACTTAAATGGGGAGAACGTTTTAAATTTTCATTTTGGGGGACTAACATTATCGGTAATTGTTTGGGGGAAGTTGGTTCTTATCCAACAGCTGCTGGATTCCCACCAAGGAGGAGGAGTAAAACCCAAAAGGGGGTCCGGGGCCCTGTGGTCGCAGCAAACGAAGCTTACCCACGGCAAAAAATTTTTAAAGTACGGGGCCTGACTCAGATCCCATTGGATACCCCCAAGATGAAATGATCATTTTGGGCGGGCAGCCATAGGTCTAGGGAAAATTACCAAGCGAAGTAAACCCCACCATTCAAAACTAGACCTACACTTAGACTGAAAGGGATAGTAGAAGTGGGTAAATGGAAAGCCCGGTAAGGCTTCTCAATTGGGGAGATGATGAGGAAATTTTCCCCCTTATGAAACCATTGCTAAATTCATGCTGTTGAAATAATTCTTTTCCCCCGGTGAGTCCTTAGACTCCTGTCAAATAGGGAGGAAAATGCCCCAGAAACCCCGTGGGGAATGGTGTCGCAACTCCATGTTGGGACGGACCCACTCCCGTCCCAGAAGCAAGGGGTTTTAGGGGGGTGCAAAGTACCCCAAGTGTTTTGCAAAAAACCCCTTGATTTTGGGGCAATTAAGGGAAGTTCAACATCATACCCTATGGTTCTCCCCCCCCAATCAAAGGGCGTATAGGCCCCAACCCCCCCCGCTCATTATCAGAAGGCAAAGAAATTTGAATGATATGAAGAAAAACTGGGGTGTAAGGGGGTGTTGTAGCCCCGGGGCACCCCTTAGTTCTGGTTAAAAAGAAAGATGGTATATGAGAATGTGTGTGGATACGGCAGGTAAACCGAAACACACAAGGATGCATACCCGTTCCCAGTATAGGGGAATCATTGCTCCGAAAACGGTAATACTTTTCTCCCCTCGTTGACTATGGTTATGGAAAGTGGCTGGGGCGAGGGGGGCGGGGAAAAAAACGGCTTTCACCACCCCAAGGGCTCTGTGAGTTCGAAAAAATGCCTTTTGGGGCTAGTAGTGCCCCAGGAACATTTAAGAGTGATGGAAAATTTTTGGGGACATCTAAATTTTAAACCTGCTGTATCCCTAGACGACCACGTGTTTTCCAAAAGACTTAAGGACCATCAAAGCCGGCAGAAGTTTCGAGCCCCTGCCCAGGTACGGGATAAAAATTAAAACCCTAAAAATGCCTCTACTAAAACAGAAGGTACAATCTTGGGGCACACGTCATTGGAAGGAGTAGGCCGGCCAGAGAAAGTCCCCCCAACCAAAAGTGGGGGGCCGGGAAGAACCCTTAAGGAAGTGCGACATTTTCCTGGGACAAACGGGTTACAAGGGACGTGAAAGATTCACGAAGAAGGCAGCTCCTTTACGGGACCTCCTGGTAGGACAACCTTTAAAAGACAAAACCCCCCCCTTTTAATTGGGGAAAAGAACGGCTGAAGCTTCCAAAAGATGAAGAGATCCTGCAGTGATGAATCTTAACCTATCCCGATTACAGCCAACCCTTCCTGTTGTACACGGCATAAAAAAGGGCTGGGAGCAGTTCCGTCAGAAGCAGAAAGCCAAGAAAAAGTCAGCTTATGCTAGCAAAAACTCAGGCCAACGGAGAGGAATCCGGAAAAATTTTTAGCCTTCAAGTGGAGTTTTGGCGCTGGGCTGGGCCATTACTGAAAGATTTAAACTAGGCCCCAAAAAGTTCACGGCGTACAAACAAAAACCCCGTTAAACGCACCTGGAAAACCCCCGCTGGGTGCCTGGAGCAGCGATGGATGGCCCGGTTTCCAATTACCGTTTTTTATCAAGTACCCCGGGGAGGCGAAAGAATGCTAATGCTGACGCGTTGTCCCGAATGCCGCATGCTCGACACGGAAGAAGAAACGGACGACCCGGGAAGAAATTGACTACCTGCGTTCCATCGAAAGGGGTAGTCCCGAGCATCGAGCCAAGAAAGAGAAGGGTGCAACATTAAAAATCCTTTACCCCACATGGGGAAAAAGGATCGGACAGTGACCAGGTCGCCGCATCAAGGGTTGTTAAGACGGAAAGGGTCCTTCGGAAAAAGGATCACTTTGTCACCCAAAGCTCCTTGGAACAGAAAAGCGGGGTTTTTCCCTATCCCGTGAAAAAGTTGGCAGGAGATACGTAAACCCCCAAAACCCCAAAGAAATGGTTGGCAAATCGTGGTCCCCAAGGCAGAGCCCCAAATGGTTTTGGGAAAGCATACCAATCAAAGGACACTTTGGCTGAGAAAGCTGGAGCCCCTGTGAGATCCGGTCTAGGGGTAATGGCAGCCCCATCGAGAGGTGGTGTCGGAACTGGGGCCCCTGTGGTCTCAGAAGAAAGGACTGGGAATCAAAAGCCCCCCCTGAAACCTATCCGGAGACCGCCCTCTGGAGATTGGGCCCGGCCCACGTCAAATTGTCGCCAAGTAGATTGGTACTCATAGCCTTGACCCTGGGGCATTACTAATTTTGGGAGTTTTTCCAGTTAAGGACCGCCGCCGGTGACGGGGCAAAAAACCTTTTAAGCAAGTTTCGCAAACCCGATGGGTTCCGGAGGTCTTAACCGATCAGGACCTGCTTTTGAAGCCAATTATTCAAGGAATTCTGTACATGTACGGGTGCAAGAAAAAAGAACAACACCATACACCCTCAAACCCAACGGTCTTTGTAAAAAGTAAACCATATTGCCTTGATTTGTTGAGCCCCCTACCTTTGGAAACGGGAATCGAGGGCCCGGTTTACTACCTGTTTGGGGTTGATTTGTATTCTATACCTGTAAGTCAACTAACGCACCCTATCTTATGCGAGAAAGGGCCCCCGGAAAAATCCCAAATGGACTAGAACTTGGAGTGGGAACGGAGGCAGAGACGCTTTTAAAAATGGGACGTCATCGGCAAAGCAATAAGAAGGTACAAATCTGTTAGAGGAAATCTCAATAAGGCCGGAGAAACAGGAAGGTTTACAACCGAAATGCCCTTTGCCAAGTTTTGATCCCGGAGGGTGTTTTAAAAAAAGAAAAAGGAAGATGCAAAAATTGGATAATCGTGGGAGCAAGACCCTACGCATACAAGATTTAAATTGCAACAAAAAAGTTTGTGTGTCAGTAAAGAGGAGGAAGAACAAAAACCCACTGTGCCCAGAGACATTTGAAGTTGTGCCCAGAACACTTAAAGCTTTGTGAAAAAAACCCTGTCCTAAATAAAGGGGAAAAAGAAAGGGAAGAGGTCCCACACGATCGGGGAGATTTTCCTGGGGTTTTTGGCCCCGCTGGGAAGATGCGGGTTAATTCCGTGTTGCAGTTTTATCAGCCACAAGAGGAAGTTCTCCTCCATTTTGTGCCTGTGGGCCATTGACCCCGTCAGGATTACCCATCCCACAAACCTCAACCTGTGGAACCTCAAGATGGACTCTGAAGCAGCGCCCCTACTATGGGATCCCTGGTGAAGTACTACACCGCCCCCGCCCCAGTCGTTTGCGATCCCCTAGAAAGATTTTGGCAGTTCTATAGTTTCCGTTCGCAGTGCAGAAGATCGCAACTTGATTTAACTGAAACTACACCAGTAGATCAGAGCGAACCACCAAAGGGAGTTACCCGTAGATATCGCGTGTTATAACGAATTATGTGAACATTGAAAAGTCTATATATATAAATGGTTTTTTCCCTATTATGTTTTTCGTTTAACGGCTCAGAGGCTGAGGACTGAGCCCCCAAAAACTTTCCTGTAAATAGTTGCACTAAGTGCCTTTTAATGGTTTTTCACAAAAACCCTTGATTTACCTCTGAACCCAAAAACCCGTGTGGTGGGGCACTGAGGGGAGGTCTGCAATTGGATTCCTGCAGCCCCCCCAGGCCCCCGTTAAAGGTTTGGTGGGGGGTCCTTCACAAGCTATTGTCTATTTATATGAAATTTTATTTATTTTTGTATTTTTTAAAATTAAAATGTTTTTTGTTCGCAACGTTCAAGTATCCTACCCCCGGGAAAGGGACAAATTCTTTTAAATTGTTAATTTTTTCATGCAGAACAAAACTGTCTCTTTAATTTTACACCCGGGAGTGCTGTCGTTTACGAGGGGGGGAATGTGTAGCCCTGGTACCAAACCGGGAGGAGAGTGGAGAGGTAACAGTTAAGGTCTCTTCTGCCATGTAATTTCTGACACACCCAGCAGGGTGTGGAAAGGGGAGTGATTTTCTAGTCAGTCATTTTCCTGCCTTTGGGGGACAGAGTAAGGCCCTTTTGAGCCTTATCAGTTCAAACGGGAGGCTGGTACGGGTGGTCTATTCCCTTATTGTCGGGAGCTGTGCCCCACTGGAAAAACTAAACTAGCTATTAAGGTTGAGCAATCGAAGGGAAAGTGGAAGGGAAAATTATTGGAAAAGTGCGTTTGGGTTGGGAAGATCCGCACATTGCTACCGGTTACTGGGGCCGAAAAGGGTCCATTATACAAGCATAGTGAAGAGAAAACCCGAATTTTTCCCACCCTAGGTGCGGCAAACACCCCCTTATAGTCAGTTTCGTAATGGGGTCGGGGAAGTGAAAACTTTGAGTCTCTGCAGGACAAAAAGAATTCAGCTCCCTCTAGAAAAAGGTCCCAAAACTAAACTGACTGGGAAGCACAGCTTTGGAATAAGCTGGAATCATAAGGGGGAATACGCTTCAGGTGGTCGTCTCATCTTCATTGGGAAATAAAGGAGGCCCCAAGTTGCTTGCTTTTTCCTCAAAGTCATCCCCACCAACCCCATCACCCCTGGGACCTCTTGAACATCTTCAAGTAAAGGAGGGAAAAACGCTGACGTGGAGACTGAGTTATTATTCATGCGCACAATCCCCCCTAATCCCGATCTGAGGGAAACCCGTCCACCCTTAGGGGACCCCACTCTAGCTGCATCCCATCCCCCCAGAGATTACAGCAGCGCTGGTAAAAATTTCCAAAAATACAGGGGGGGCCCACGAATGTCAAAATTAATCCCCTGTAAATTATCCCCAACAAGCCAGAACCCCCGGGCCAAGACCCACCACAGCTCCTGTGACAAAACCCTAACTTCTACGGCTCGGTCTGAGACCCCATTGCCCTGGTAACCCACAATTGGGGTGGGGTCGACACAACCCCGAAAACAGGGTCGGAGACCGGGGAGAAGAGCAGGGGGGGTGCAGGACCGCGCCGGCGGGAAGGGTGGTATATAGAAGAGCTGCGCTCCCCCTCCCCCGCCGACCCCCTGGTAGCTGGTCGCCCAGTACCCCACCGTCGGGGCCCCCTCACGTCCCGGGCCCCCTAGATATGGTCGCTTCATTACGGTACGCCCCTGCTCACAGTCTGCTTTTTCAGGTGGTTAAAAAAAAATAGGGGGGACCCGACGCATTTTTTTTTCGAAGGGAACCCCCTTTTTTTTTTAACAGTTCCCTTTACGTCATGTTTTTTCCCCGGCTGAGAAGTGAAATGGAAAGCAATCAATTTGCTTTCCCCTCCCTCCCGTCCCCCGGGGGGAATCATTCATTTGGGGGTTTACTGTGAGGCGCAGATTAGGCGGTCCTGCAGTAAACATTTAACCCCTTTTTGAAGGATTACCCGTGGGCCCGCTGGCAGGGGTGGTAAGAATATTTTGCTTTTTTATTTTATTTTTTTTACAGGAAATGGTTTTTGCAGTAAATAAAAATGGGCAAAAATGTGTGATTATTTCATTAAAATGATTTTTTAAAATTAAAATGTGTGTGTTTTATTTTTATTTCATGCAATAGGAAATTAAAATTGATAGTTTTCTAATTGAAGCTTCATTTTTTAACCGGGTTAAGGTCACCCTTTAATTGCAAAAATGGCTTAAAAACCCCCTATTAACCATTAACACCCCTACAGGGCAATGGGGAAAAGAGGGCAAAGTGCCGAAAGGGGGAATCTAATTATGATTTGTCTTTTCTGGGGTGTCTGGGGCAGTGTTAGTAGCCGGGGGGGGGGGCAAAAATAATGGTCCCTCTCGGGGGCATTTTTATCTGCCCCCATTCGCTGGCTTTTTTTGTTTTTTTGCGAAAATAGGGGGGGAGCCCACGCATTTTTTTTAAAAATTTTTTACACCTCTTATATATTAATAATGTCATTGAATTTGTACATATATATATAATTTTTATTTTTAGTTCATCACTTCTACATTTTAAAATAGCCCAAATTAAATTTCCCGGTTTTGTAAAAAAGGGAAAAACCCGACATAAATGACATTGGTGTACATAGGGTTAACCATGTCCTTTGCTATCTGTTTTTGCAAAACAAATTACATCAGTTATGTGTGCAAAATTTCACACCCGTAGGGGTTAATTTAAAAGGGGTAAATTCATCAAAAAAATCCTTTTTTTTTAAACGAATTTTCAACTTTAAATTTTAAACCCTACAGGTGTGAAATTTTTCAACTAGACTGATGTAATTGTGCAAAAAGTAGCAAACGACTGAAAAAAACAGGTTAACCCCATGTACACCAAGTGTTTTCAGTCGGGGTTTGTCTTTTCACAGAACCGGCTTACCGGCAATTTAACAAGGATATTTTTTCTATTAGAAGTGTATAAACTATACATATATGTATATATATATATATATTAATTTTTTTCACAATGACATGTATTTTTATATGTATTTATGTGTGTTTTTTTTGTGTTTACAACGAAAAAATGGGGGTTTTTTTAGTTGCGATATTTTGTTCCAAGATTACATGGGACTTCCGGTATCGGGATCGGGTATCGTGAAATTTTTGTGATATCGGCGATACCATTCCCCCGATTTTTTGGGTATGGAAAGTATCGCTAACACTAGTTATGGGCTAAAACACTGGAAACTCAAAATATGCCAATGACACGCAATAAATCTGGGAAAAAAAATATTTAGTGTAATTTTGGCTAAAATTTAAAAAGATTCGGAATTAAATCAAAGCTTTACCAAAAGGCCTACAGAATGGATGTGTCAGGCGAGGCTTTTAAAAGAGGTAATTACTGGTGACTTCGTCCCTTTTCATTGTCCCCTTGACTTTGCTTATTTATAAATTTTTTTTTTTGGTTTTATTGGACAAAATTTTTCTTCTCTTCTTTATTAGTAGCGTAATAACCCTCCAAAATCCCCTAAGAGGAATACTTTTTTTTAATCTCTTACTACAGGAAATTAAAAAAACGGATGCAGAAAGGGAAAGAAAGTCCGAAACAAAAGTCTGAAAGTCCGAAAAACAAAGAGGGAAAAAAACTAATTTATCAATGGAACATTTTTTACGTTTAATATTACTTTTTTAAAAACAAACTTGGGTGAACGGAATCAGTCCAAGGATCAGGCAGTAAAAGTAGGTTTGTGTTAGGCAACATCAAAAAGACATCTTTTTTCTTTGATATTTAGAAAATTTTTATTTTATGTATTCCTCTGTTTAAAAAAAAAAATAAGGTACTAGCAGTCATCCCCAATCCTTAACTATCACAATGCATAAAAATATTCTGGGATCTACAATCCCTTTTTTAACAAGAATTTAAGGTACTTTAAAATTTATATGCCATTATCTACAAGAATATAACTACCCTAATAATGCCCCCATCAAAGTTGTCACGCCAACCTGGGGATCTGGGGGTAGAATCACTGCGTTTATAATCACAAACTCCAATTTAGTTTTTGCTATGGAGACTCATCTTCCCGTGCTAAACCTAATTGTTTTAAAATTCGGAGTTGGGTGTGGTGTTTTTAGTTTGCTGTTGTACTGGGTGTTTATCCCTGGTCCCTTTTTCCCATTTAGTTTATTCCTCCCAGTCGCAATCCTCCTTCCTATTGTGGAAGTGTTTTTTTTTATAGAGATTTTGTTATCCCCCGTTTTTTTCTTTTTGTTTGGTTTACCTTTCATTTTTGTCCATGCCATGGTGTGGGGGAGGGGAGAGATTAGGATTTTTTTACAGTAAAGTAGGTCAGAGATCGTCCTACTATCTTTAAAAAGTACCCCCGGGCGTTTCGGGCAGTTGGGCCTCTCTTTCCCTTTCTGAAGACCCTCACAGCGTGACAAAAAACTGTCCCTATGGACAAGAATATCCTACTATAATACTGCCCCTTTTACAAAAAAATATTACTATAATACTGTCCATGTCAAAAAATAACTACTAAATACTCCCCCCAAATTTCAAAAATATAACTATAAATAGCCCCCAAGTACAAAATATAACACTTAAACTGCCCCCCAGTACAAGAAAAACTACTATAATACTGCCCCTTGTACAAGAATATAACTACCATAAAACTGGCCCCATTACAAAAATATAACTAAATAATATGCCCCTTTTGTACAAGAATAAACTACTAAATAGCCCCTATGACAAAAACATAACTACATAAACTGCCCCTATTACAAGAATATAACTACTTAATACTGCCCCATGTCAAGAATTAATACCAAAATATGTCCCCTATGTACAAAAAAATAACTACATAATACTGCCCTCTATTACAAGATATAATACTATATATGCCCCTAATACAAATATAATAAATTTAAAATTTCTCCTAGACAAGAATATAACAATAAATACTGCCCTATGACAAGAATATAACTACAAATTGCCCCCCTTTAAAGAATATAACTACCTAAAATGTCCCCTATGACAAAATATAACTACATAATACGCCCTCTAGTAAAGAATATAATTACATAATCTGCTCCCTTTTAAAAATAAACTAAAATACTGCTCCTATGTAAAGAATAAAAACATATTTAAAATTGCTCCTTGTAAAGAATATAACTATATAAAACTGCCCCTATGTAGAGAATATAACTAATAATATTTCCCCATTCAAAAAAATTTAATCAAAAAACTGTCCCCCCATGTACAAGAAAATAAACTATATTTTTGCCCCTATTTACAAAATATAACACTATAATACTGCCCTATTACAAAAATATAACTACTATAATACTGCTCCTATGTACAAGAAAGAACTACTTAATACTGCTCCTTGTACAAGAAATAAAAAATATAATACGCCCCTATATACAAGAAATTTTTAAACACCAAATTTCCCTCTATGTACAAAATATAATAATATAAAACTGCCCCTTAAAAACAGATAAACTCCCTAATACTGTCCCCCATGTACAAAAATATAATACTATAATATGCCCCCTATGTACAAAAATTAATTACTTAAAACTGCCTAAAACAAGAATATAACTCTATAATACTGCCCTATTACAAGAATATAAATACTAAAAATGTCCAGACAAAATATAACTACTAAAATACTGCCCCCATGTAGAAAATAAATACTAAATTTGCCCCCATGTACAAAAATAATATAAATATGTCCCCTATGTCAAGAAAAAAACTATATAAAACTGCCCCTATTTTCAAAAATAAATATAATATGCCCCTATGTCAAAATATAACACTATAATACTGTCCCCTATGTAAAGAAAAACAAAAATAATATGCCCCTATTTACAAGAATTAAAACCCCTAATACTACCACTATGTACAAGAATTAAACTACTAAAATACTGCCCTATGTACGAATATAATACATAAAACTGCTCCTAGTACAAGAATATAAATACATAAAAATGCCCCTATTTAAAGAATATAACTACTATAAACGCCCCCCATTTTCAAGAATATAACTACTTAATACGCCATATGTAAAGAATATAACACTATAATACTGCCCCAGAGAAGAAAATAACTACTATAATACTGCTCCTATGTACAAAAAATATAACTACATAATACTGCCCCCATGACAAGAAAATTTTAAAAACCCATAATATGCCCCTATTACAAGGGAAAATTAAAATACTATAATACTGCCCCCCATGTAAAAGAATTTAAAAATACTATAATACTGCCCCCCATGTACAAGAATATAACTACTATAATACTGACTCCTGCTGGGGGTTGTGTTTTTGTGGTCTCCCAGTCTGGACAAGCCCAGGGGGGGCCACCTAGGGGGGAAGTCCCCAGGCAAAGGGCCCCGGGTTCCCCGGCCTACACTGGGACAACCTCCCGGGCCCTCCTAATGGGAATGTTAACCCCGAGCCCATGTCAGACCAGTGAATGAGCGAGCCAAAGTGCGCAGTTTGTGAAGGAGGAAAAACCCTCAGTAAAATTTTTGGGGGGAAACCCTTTTCCAAGCCGAAAGAAACAAGAAGGAAAAGTGTCGGTCAGTGATGGGTTACAGCACAAAGTAATCAGGTAACTCCCCCCCCTTTTAAACAGCTTGCCAGGTGCACGGTGAGATCACCCCGCTTACAGATACCCTCCTGTCCCAGGCAGGACGGACGTCTTTGGAAAGAAAAATCAGGGAAATTACAGCAGCAGGCAGTGTGGCGCGGTCAGGAGACCGGCGCATCAGGTGGCAGCGTAAACCCGTGCGGGGCCTGTTCCAGAAAGGACCCCAAAACCATTGTGGTGGGGAAACCCCACAGGATGGTTCGAAGCCCTTACCCTGGTGAAGACTAAGCTGTGGAGCCGGCGCGTGCACCCCAGTGCGCTGCGGGTGAGATCCGGGATGGCAGAAATCTGGGTGAGTTCAGCTGCAAAAAAACGTGCAAAAAGGGAAAAGGGGATTTATCTATACTAAAGACCCAAACCGCCAGTAATGTGCTATGACCAAGATGAAACACTGGGTTACAGGGCTAGTGTTGTGAGGACATTTGGTCTGTGATGGAGGGGAGGGCCCCTGCAGAGACCACAGGAACCGGGGGCGGTTCGCCTCCCTTTTGCAGGGCTGTGCTGTAGAGACCAGGGCCCCTGGTTCAGGGCGGGGCCCCCCGCCAGAACGGCCAGGTTACAGGCTGCCCGCTTCTGCTTCCAGGAGGGAAAACAACCCCCGCACAATCAGCGAAATGTGAACAGGAGATACACTTCAACCGCAGAGCCCACAGGTCCCAGAGTGCTCCACACAGGAGCAGGACAGTATATGTGGATGTTTGTGTGTGAGGGTGAGGCAAAGGGGTGGAACAAGAACAACACTTCAGACCCTCTGAGGCACCCCAGTCCCCCGAATGCCCCCACAGGAGCAGGACAGTATATGTGAGACTGTTTTTGCTGGAGGCTGAGGAGCTGAGTTTGAACAAGAAAATAAAATTCAGACTCCCGCAAGGCACCACAGTCCCCAAAAGCCCCACCCAGGGCAGGACAGTATATGGGGGACTGTTTGTGCGGAGGGTGGAGCAAAGACTGGTGGGATCTGTCCCCATGGGTCGGGGGTTGGGGGGGTTTTACATTCTGTAAAATGACTGACACTGCTGGATAATGAGCTGCTATGATAATGTGCGATTGGTGACTTCCCCCCTTTCCCTAGTCCACAAGGTTGGGGCAGCCCCCCTGTGCAGGCCCTTCCCTGTCAGTCAAAACCCGTGTGATCCGTCAGGTGCCCCCCCGGAAAGACTGGAGCCCCGGACCCCCCTCCTTCACTTCCAGCCCCGGGTTTTTCCGGCCAAAATTCAAGCGATTAATGTGGTGCGGTTTAAATTTAGGTGCCAAGGAGGATCTGCCACAACCAGGTATGTGGTGAGGGCTGCTGTGTGGCCAGTGGGGTTTGAGGTTTAAACAGTACTGGGGGTGTCTAAACTTTAGGACAGGCAGGGCTATGAGGTCAGCTTAAGCCTCATCTGACCTGGACGATTTGGGGCCAAATTACCCCCAAATTAAAGGGGGGTGAGGGCTGGAAAAAAGTTTTTGATGGTTCCCACTCCAGGGCCGGGCACAGTACAGTAAAATGCACCCTTTTGGAAAGAGGGGCCCTTCCCCGCAGGACATCGAGGGGTGGCTCCGGAGACCTGTGACCTTGTCTCTGGACTCACCAAGGTCAGAGTGAGGCCGGTATCTGGACAATGGGGGGGAAAGCTTTAGTGAAACTGCAGCGTATAATAACTCACCCCCCCTTTTCCCCAAACTCCTTCTTCATTGGGAGGGAAAAGGGAAGTTTTTTTAACCCCGGGGCAGCCCGAAAGTGCTTCAAATGTGGTGGGAAAGGGATTGGCTATCACTTGTACTTGGTGAATGCCGTCTGTGTGGGGAATGGCCATGATGCGCAGACCCGGGACTGGTGAAACCCCTGTGGGCAAAGGGCCCTGCTACAGGGACTGTCCCAAAGCCCCGGGACAAAAATCTGCAAGTTTCCCCCGAGAGGTGTGTGGCAGGGGCGAGGCTAGGGGTGGGGTGTGGGATAGGGGGCGTTTGGGGAGGGGTTTAATGTCAGGAGGGATGCTGACCCGACAGATGCCCCCCAGGAGTCCACTCTGTAACCCAGAGCAGGAGGGGCAGAGGGGAAATGGAGGTAGTCCCTCATCCCGCGCCCCAGGTACCCCCCTTTTAGCATCACTGTCTGTACTGATGACTGGGAGTAATCATAACAAAAAAAAGAAAAAAAACACCCCCTCCGAAAAATAGGCAAAAAAATGACACCGGCAGAGTGCAGTAAAAAGGCTCCCAAAACCTGCAGGTGTGATGGTTGTCCAAAAGTATGCAATTTTATCAGAGTCCAAAAAATGACAATTATGAGAAGAGTTGAGGGAAATTGATGCTGAGTGGAAGGGAATAGAGGACCATCCCCCCCAAAAGGGGAAACCTTATCTGTAGACCCCAGGTGAGTCTGACATGGGGCACCAGTGGTGGACGAACTTCTAAATCATGTATGGCTGTTTCTCTGCTCCTTTTATTTGTTGTGAGGCGGGGTTCTCTTTTTAAAACTGACCTCAGTAATGTCAATGTATTAAAGGCGAGGAGGACGAGACAACGGTGTTGAACATTCACTATTGGACCAGATGTCATTTTCCTGCAGGAGACACGATGAAAACTTGGGGCTTATGAGAGGGCGGGGGGAAGGGGGCCCTTTTCCATTTTCTGGTCGCTGGCTGTGGAGCCTTATCCCGGGGCGTGCCTGTTTAAACCAATGAGTGACTGTGCATAGGATAGGAGGTGGTCATGGGAAATGTTTGGGGGCTAGAAGTCACATCCTGGTAGGCGACCCCCGGGTTATTAACATTATGGGCCACAGACGGTGACTGAAGGATCCAGCTGTTTAATGAGTCAAAACCTTACCTCTTACTTTCTTCCCGTGGTGATGGCGGGGGGCTTTAAAGCCATACTACATCAGGGGCAGCTTTCGGCAGACAGTGACCAGGGGCGGAAAAGGCCCACTAAATAATAACGCGGCTGGACTGACTGACGTTTTTTAAAAAGGGAGGCGACAGCCCAAAAAATTCACGTATTCAGTTCCGGTGCTTTGGTGATTTGTTTTGTGGGTCCTAATGAGGCTGTCGGCACCCTAAATGAGAAAGGGCGTCCCTTACTTGATCACCTCGCCCTTGTGTTCGTCTGGGGACCTTAACCGCCCGGGCATTGGTAAAAGGGGTTTTGGAAGCTCAAAATTCCGTCTTCTGGATGTGCCTTGTTTTAGAGTCGTGTCCACTCCCTTATCCAGTTATCTAGACAGGGGTTTCTTTAAAGACAACAGACGACTGTGGGAGGAATCAAGGAGGAATCAGATCCCTTTAAAGAGACTTCAGTTAATAAAGGGAGGTGTAAGCCAGTACCTAAACTGCGCAAAAAAATTGGGGTCACTGTATTCGGGGGTGGGGATGACAAAAATGAAAATCGCCCGGTGAAATCTGAGAAAGGCGTAAGTTGGGTATACCCCCCTGGTTCTTGAACGGGATTATGGGTCCCTTTAAGGGCCCCCGATCCCTTTGAGAATTGCAGGAGGGGTGGCCAAAAAATGGGCACAGGTTCAGACTCCGGGTGTATTGCGGTTCCGGGAGGGTTCCGGGGTGTGAGTTTTACATGGATTGTTTTAGAGGAAAATTTTGGGAAAAGAAAAATGATA
>JARQOD010012355.1:0-19998 GCA_033576555.1 Oophaga sylvatica | reverse complement strand
TTTTTATTTTTCATTCTTTATTCTTTCAATTTTTTTCATTATTAATTTTTCATATTATTTTTGATTTTATTTTTCATTCTTTACTTTTGTTCATTTTTTTCATTTGTTTTTTCATTTGTATTTTTTTCATTTTTTTTCATTTGTTTTTTCATTTGTATTTTCTCATATTTTCTTCATTTGTTCATTTTTATTTTTATTTTTTATTTTTTATTTTTATTTTGTATTTAATTTTTATTTTTTATTTTCTATTTTTCAATTTTTTCATGCAATTCCCAATTATTATCTTTCTTCCCTCTGCTTCTCCTTCTTTCTCTTTCTCTCCTCCTTCTCTCCTTCATTCTTATCTGCCATCCCCCGTTATTTCTCTCTGCCTCCATTCTCACTCCTCAGCCAATCATCCCGCTCCCTTATGTTCATCTCTCTGGCCATTACTAGCATTATTCCCCTCTCTCCTTCATGTGGACGCCTTCTGTTCTCTTTCCATTATCAAAAATGGCGATACCTGACATCCCTGCGCATGCGCAGTGTTACCGACATTACCGCAGACGTCACTTCCGGTCCGGGACCATGCACTTCTGGCCCGGCGGTACACGCTGCTGTTATTTAAGCCAGGCTGTCCCCCACTCCACTCACAGCCGCATCTAGCAGCCGTGGCAGGGCGCGGGAGCGCCGCCATCCATATCTTTGTCTGTATACAGGTAATTGAACTCAACTTTGCTACAACTCCAGAGCGATCACTCCTATGTAGCAACTTTCTCTTTGGGGGACTAATAACTAATAAAATAATTAATTCCATTAATCAGCCTCCGATCGTGCATAGATAATCTGATGATACAGGTAACTAATCATGGCACTTATCTTCAAACCAGTACCATTGGGAACGGCCACTATGTATTCCATACCATGTGTCCCATTTTTTCCAGTGCTGCATAACCATTACCACAATTCCTGTTGCATTACTGTGACAAGTGCCTATATTCCATACCACCCACCATTCAGGTATCTCCTTTCTTTTTTCCTCTTATTTGCTCTTGCGGAGCAGAAGATAGTTATTTCCACTATTAGAAGTAGTTTTGCATCTTCTCAGTTTTACTTTATACATCTAGATTATAACTATAATAACAGACTCTCTGTATATGACATATCTCTGGTAATTTTCCTATACCTATATTTATCCATTGTACATATTCCTGTATATACTGTATATACTGTATATTGTGTTTTTTTATTTACCCTATGTGTACTTTTGATGTTTTGTTGTAAATACTTACCCTGTTGTCTTCTTTCATTTCTTTCTAGTACCCCATGATTAAGACTCGTGTAGAGTCGAAACGTCGGGTATATGTGAATGTAGGGGTATCTTTGTTATTTTTACACGGCACTTTATTCAGCATTGTGGAACACAATAAATAATCATTTTGCAAAAATTGAATACAATAGTGTGTGCGGTGAATTTCATATCTTGATAGTATTTGGTCCTATAGGGTCCAAATTCACCAGCACCTTCCTTCAGTTTGTGACCTGTAGTGCACACCCATTCTCCCAAATGTGTTAATACTGACACTCCTTTTTTTTCTGCCTCTCCATAGTCTCAATTTTGACTGATTTTTCGGATGTGTTTAGTGAGAGTAAGTCTGCATCCTTACCTCCTCACAGGAGCTATGACTGCGCTATTGAGTTAGTGCCTGGTGGTAAATTTCCTAAAGCTCGCCTTTTTAATTTATCTGTACCTGAACACGATGCTATGCGATTTTATATCAAGTAGTCTTTGGAGAAGGGTCATATCAGACCATCCTCTTCACCCTTGGGTGCCGGTTTTTTCTTTGTGGCCAAGAAGGATGGTTCATTGAGACCGTGTATTGACTATCGCCTCCTGAATAAAATCACTGTTAAATATCAATATCCGTTACTCTTGATTTCTGACCTATTTTCCAGAGCAAAAAGTGCTGGTTGGTTTACCAAGCTTGACCTCAGGGGGGCGTATAACCTTATTCGCATTAAGCACGTGGATGAATGGAAGATGGCGTTTAATACCCCAGAGGGGCATTTTGAGTACCTAGTGATGCCTTTTGGGCTTACTAATGCCCCTTCCGTCTTCCATTCCTTCATGAATGATATTTTCAGGGATTTTGTGGATAAATTTCTGATAATTTATTTGGATGATATCTTGATTTTTTCCAATGATTGGACTCTCATGTAAAACATATTCAGACTGTGTTCCAGATTTTAAGAGAGAATGCACTGTATGAGAAGGGATCAAAGTGTCTTTTTGGCGTACAGAAGGTCTCATTTCTGTGATTCATTTTGTCTCCGTCTGTTATTGAAATGGACCCGGTCAAGGTTCAGGCCATCTGTGATTGGGTTCAACCTACTACATTGAAGGCTCTTCAGAGATTTTTTGGTTTTGCCAATTTTTATCGTAAATTTATTGGTAATTTCTCCGGTATTGTTAAACCATTGACTGATTTGACCATAAAGGGTTCCGATATGGTGAATTGGCCTCCTGAGGCAGTTGCTGCGTTTCAGGAACTTATGCAGAGATTCATTTCTGCTCCTGTTCTACGGCAGCCTAATGTTTCTCTGCCGCTTCAGGTGGAGGTTGATGCTTCTGAGATTGGGGCAGGTGCCGTTTTGTCCCAAAGGGATCCAGAGACCTCTAAGAGTAACCCTTGTGCCTTCTTCTCTCGAAAATTTTCTCCAACTGAACGTAATTATGACGAGGGTAATCGGGAGTTATTGGCCATGAAGTGGGCCTTTGAAGAGTGGAGACATTGGCTGGAAGGAGCCAAACATCAGGTGGTGGTCCTCATAGACCATAAGAACCTGGTTTATCTCGAATCAGGTGAGCGACTTAATCCTAGACAGGCCAGGTGGGCCTTGTTTTTCACATGTTTCAATTTTGTGGTTTCTTTTCTTCCGGGCACTAAGAATGTTAAGGCGGATGCCCTCTCGAGGAGTTTCTTTGCGGATTCTCCTGAGTTATCTGATCCTGCTGTTATTTTGAAAGGGGGTGTAGTTCTTTCTGACATCTCGCCCAATTTGAGACTGGCTCTGGAGGGATGTCAGGAGGATAAACGTGAACGCTGTCCTGTTGGGAAATTGTTTGTCCCAGACCAGTGGAAGAAGAGTGTGATGTCTGAGATTCATTGTTCCGCGTTGGCTGGTCAACCCGGGATTTTTGGTGCCAGAGAGTTGGTGAGTCGGTCCTTTTGGTGGCCTACTTTGTCTCGTGACGTCAGGGACTTTGTGCAGTCCTGTGGGACTTGCTCTCGTTCCAAGCCTTGCTCTCGCTCTAGTGGTTTGTTAATGCCATTACCTGTACTCAAGAGGCCATGGACCCATATTTCTATGGATTTTATTTCCGACCTCCCTATCTCTCAGGGAATGACCGTTATCTGGGTAATCTGTGATAGGTTTTCCAAGATGATACATCTTGTGCCACTACCTAAGTTGCCTTCCTCCTCCGAATTGGTGCCTTTGTTCTTTCAGCACGTGGTTCGGTTGCATGGCATTCCGGAGAACATTGTGTCTGACAGAGGAGTCCAGTTTGTTTCCAGATTTTGGAGGACATTTTACACTAAACTTGGTGTTCAGTTATCTTTCTTCTCTGCATTTCACCCTCAGACCAATGGACAAACCGAGAGAACAAACCAGACCTTGGAGACTTATTTGAGATGTTTTGTGTCTGCTGATCAAGATGACTGGGTCTCTTTTTTGCCTTTGGCTGAGTTTGCTCTTAATAATAGGGCTAGCTCTGCCACCTTGATGTCTCCATTTTTCTGCAATTCTGGGTTTCACCCTCGATTTTCTTCAGGACAGGAAGAGGCTTCTGTCTGTCCGGGGGTTGACTCCATTGTGGAGCGAATGCAGCAGATTTGGGACCTGGTAGTGGAGAGGTTGTCTCTCTCTCAAGGGAAGGCCCAGCGGTTTGCCAACCGCCATAGGACTGCTGGTCCTCATTTTAAAGTGGGGGACTTGGTTTGGTTGTCCTCAAGAAATATCCCTATGAAGGTTGCATCTCCAAAATTTAAGCCAAGGTTCATTGGACCTTATAAGATCATGGAAATTCTTAATCCTGTTTCCTTCCGTTTGTTTCTTCCAGGGACATTTAAGATCCATAACGTGTTCCACAAGTCCTTATAGAAGAGGTTTGTCGAGCCAGTGGTTCCTATGGCTGCGCCTCCCGACCCTGTTTTGGTTGAGGGCAATTTGGAGTATGTGGTTGAGAAAATATTGGATTCTTGTTTTGCTAGACAGAAACTCCAGTATTTGGTTAAGTGGAGAGGTTATGGTCAGGAGGACAATACTTGGGTGTTTGCTTCGAACATCCATGCTAGGAGACTGATCCGTTCCTATCACCGAGCTCATCCTGATCGGCCTGGTTGCGCACGTGAGGGTTCGGTGACCCTTCCTCAACGGGGGTACTGTTGTGAATGTCTTAGAGACGACTTCGGAGCTGAGGCTCCCTCCGGTAGTTGCTGAGGGTATTGATCCAATTAAGGAATGGGTGTCAGGTGGAGATGACTGGCTTGATATAAGTGACCAGAACTCCCAGCAGCCTTGTCGGTAATCAATTGTTTCCAGGTCTTGCTTGGAGCTCAGCTTGCATTCCTGCTTTGATTCAGATAAGTGATTTGCTGTTTTTTTTCCTCTGGTTTAATTTTCCTTGCTGGTTCGCTACCTTGCAGTGAACTTCAGCCTGGTCCCCTTTTGGGGCCTGGCGCTGTAATTGTGCTCAGTTTGTGTTTGCACTTTTGCTCTGTTCCTTGTCACTTTTTATTTGCTGAATTGCTGTGTGTTACACCAGAGATCTGATTTAGGTGGTATAGATCGTGTGATCTCTCTCAGGTTGTTTGTTAATCAGAAGTGTTGGTATTTTTGTCAGGGTTTTTTTGGGTTGCAGTCAGAATTCTCTCCTATACTTTTCTATCTAGACAGATTGGGCCCCAGCGTTTGCTCATTCTATTTTCTGTCTGTGTTTGTGTTTTCTTCTTGTCTGGCCGCCATTGCATGTTTGGGGGCTTCCTATTTCTATGGGGGTTCTGCTATGGGGCAGATAGCTTTCATCTTTCTGCTATAAGGTGTAGTTATCTCTCTGGCTGTGGCGAGGCGTCTAGGATCAACGTGGGTACGCTCCACGGCTGCTTCTGGTGTTTCGGTTAGTTTAGGGTCCTGCAACCCAAAAGTTTCCACCCTCTCTGGTGTATTGCTACTTTGGCTATTTTTGCAATTGCTCCTCAGCTACCGAAACATAACAGTACTCTATCAGTAGCGCACAGCTGTATACAGTGTTGGTGTAATTTTAAATCTCCGTATATATTTCAGGAGTAACCCACACACGCTCTCTCAGTATGGATTTGACCGTAATACAGAAGGCAGAGAAACGGTACTGTATCAGAAGATACCAGCTGTATACGGTTTTGGGGAAAAATTAAATCTCCGTATATATTTCCAGAGTCACACACAGATAGTCAGCATGTATTTGTCCATGGTACCAGCCGGTCCACTGTAGTGTGAGGAGGGTACAGCTCTATACGGTGTGGGAAAAAATGAACGCTCTGTAACTGTGCAGAAAAAAATTCAAGTATTAGTGCTGTGTAGGTGCTGTGTTAAAAAGCAGTCTGCACATCAGGGTACACATAGCAATAGATAGCAGGCAGCCTATTAATCAGCTCTGCTGCTGCACACAAGAAATTCCTCCCCTGTCACTGGCAGGCAGCCTAATAATCAGCTCTGCTGCTCCACACAAAAAATTCCTCCCCTCTCACTGGCAGGCAGCCTAATAATCAGCTCTGCTGCTCCACACAAGCAATTCCTCCCCTGTCATTGGCAGGCAGTCTAATAATCAGCTCTGCTGCTCCACACAAGCAATTCCTCCCCTGTCACTGGCAGGCAGCCTAAGAACCAGTGCTGCTGCACACAAGAAATTCCTCCACTGTCACTGCACACTAAGTGTACAGCTAATCGCTATCAGCACAAGCACAGAATTAGTGTTGTTTGCCTGCCTAACGCTCTCCCTGCTGAGAACCAGCGTCAGCAACCTCTCTCTACGCTAAGATCGGCAGAAGTAAAATGGCGGTCGGCAGTGAGGGCTTTTATAGGCACTATCACAAAGCAAGCCAATCACTGCAATGCCCTTTTCTAAGATGGTGCTGGCCGCTGCCCATGTCATCGCATTGCCCACAGTCTGCATCCTTGCTCATTGGCTGAGAAAATGCCCTGGAAGCATTATGGGAAAACCGACTTTGGCGCTCGGATCCCCAAACACATGGCCGATCTCACACCATGGTTGGATTTCGCTCGGCGAAACCCGACTTTGGTGAAAGTCGGTCTTTTTTGAAATTGACCGACCTGTTTCGCTCAATTCTATTCCTGAGTTAAAACATTAGTATTGTTGTTTCTAAATTATTATGAACTTGTTTTCTTAGCATTATTTGAGGTCTGCAAGCACTGCATTTTTTGTTATTTTGACCATTTCTCATTTTTTGAAAATAAATACAAAATGTATTGCTTGGAAATTTGGAGACCTGTTGTCAGTAGTTTATAGAATAAAAGAGCAATTACATTTTAGTCAAAAATATACTATAATGAGAAAAATCAGACTAACTGAAAATTTTGCAGTAGTCTCTTAATTTTTGCCAGAGCTGTATATACACACAGTGGGGAAAATAAGTATTTGATACACTGCCAATTTTGCAAGTTTTCCCATCTACAAAGAATCGAGAGGTCTGTAATTTTTATTGTATGTACATTTCAACGGTGAGAGACACAATCTTAAAAAAAATTACAGAAAATTCCATTATATGATTTTTTAAATAATTAATTTGCATTTTATTGCATGAGTATTTTGATACAATAGAAAAACATAACTCAATATTTGGTACAGAAACTTTTGTTTGCAATTACAGAGGTCAGGCATTTCCTGAAGTTTTTGACCAAGTTTGCACAAACTGCAGCAGGGATTTTGGCCCACTCCTCCATGCATATTTACTCCAGATCTTTCAGGTTTCGGGGTGGTCACTGGCAAACAATGAGTTTCAGCTCCCTCCAAAGATTTTCTATTGGATTCCTGTCTGGAGACTAGCTAGGCCACTCCAGAACCTTGAAATACTTCTTAAGGAGCCACTCCTTAGTTGCCCTGGCTGAATGTTTTGGGTCGTTGTGATGCTGGAAGACCCAGCCATGACCCATCTTCAATGCTCTTATTGAGGGAAGGAGGTTGTTAGCCAAAATCTCGTGATACATGACCCCATCCATCCTCCAATCAATACAGTGCAGTCATCCTGTCCCCTATGCAGAAAAGTCCCACAAAGAATATTTGCACCACCAAGCGTTCAGGGTTGGGATGGTGTTTTGGGGTTGCACTCATCATTCTTCCTACAAACAAAGCGAGTGTAGTTGATACAAAAACGTTCTACTTTGCTCTCATCTTACCACATGTGCTTTTCCCATGCTTCCTCTGAATCATCCAGATGGTCATTGTCAAACTTCAAACGGGCCTGGATATGTGCTGGCGTATGCAGGGTGTCCTTGCGTATCCTGCAAAATTTTAATCAATTATGGCGTAGTGTGGTACTAACTGTAATGCTTGAGACTGTGGTTTCAGGTCTCTTAAGGTCATTAACCAGGTACTCCCATGTAGTTCTGAGCTGACTCCTGACCTTTCTCAGAATCATCCTTACCCCACGAAGCAATACACTGCAGAGAGCCCCAGACTAAGGAAGACTGGAAGTCATCTTGTGCTTCTTCCATTTTCTAATAATTGTGCCAACAGTTGTTGCTTTCTCATCAAACTGCTTACCCATTGTCCTGCAGCCCATTCCAGCCTTGTGCAGGTCTACAATTTAGCCCCTGGTGTCTTTAGCCATCCCTTTGGTCTTGGACATGGTGGAAAGATTGAAGTGTGATTGAGTGCGTGGACAGGTGTCTTTTATACAGGTAACAAATTCAAACAGGTGCAATTAATTCAGCTAATGAGTGCAGGTCTGTGAGAGCCAGAATTCTTGTTGGTTGGTGATCAAATACTTATTTCATGCAATAAAATGCAATTTAATTATTTAAAAATCATGCAATGTCATTTTCTGGTTTTTATATTTAGATTCTGTCTCTCACAGTTGAAGTGTACCTACAATAAAAAAAAACTACATAAGAAAGAAAGTTGCCAAGAAGACAACAAGAAGGTGTACTAGTCCATAATAAAAATGTATAAATGTTATTAATTCCATATAGAAACAGACACAATATATCTACAAACAGGACACAGGAAATTGTCACACATGAGGGATAGTAAACATTATTTTTGCAAATAGGGTAGCCGTAATGAAGATAACAGGCGCATTATCTCACAGGATCATCCCACAAAAATGCATGGTATAATCACTCAAATGCATAAGTGCACATAGTAGTGCCTGGCATAATCCAGTGGACATAAAAGGTCCATAGCAACAAAACTCAGTATATCATAATATTACCTAATAGGCAGGTCTGCGTTGCTAGTGGGAGATGAAAAAGGGATCCAGGAGGATAAGTGCGCCCTCCCCAACGCGCGTTTCGGCCTCAGCCTTCGTCAGGGGCTATATATACTGAGTTTTGTTGCTATGGACCTTTTATGTCCACTGGATTATGCCAGGCACTACTATGTGCACTTATGCATTTGAGTGATTATACCATGCATTTTTGTGGGATGATCCTGTGAGATAATGCGCCTGTTATCTTCATTACGGCTACCCTATTTGCAAAAATAATGTTTACTATCCCTCATGTCTGACAATTTCCTGTGTCCTGTTTGTAGATATATTGTGTCTGTTTCTATATGGAATTAATAAAATTTATACATTTTTATTATGGACTAGTACACCTTCTTGTTGTCTTCTTGGCAACTTTCTTTCTTATGTAGTTTCTTGGTGTGTCCTGAATATGATCCAGCACACATTTGATAACGATATACACATTCATTATGAAAAATAAATGTGTGTGGTTGTGGAATATTCTAACAATAAAAAAAACTGACCTCTCCACTATATGTAGGTGGGAAAACGTGCAAAATCTATAGCTTGAAAAAATTATTTTAGAATCCGAAATTTGGCCTACTGAAATGTATGTTCAGTAAATGCACTCAATACTTAGTCGGGGCTACTTTTGCATCAATTAATGCATCAATGAGGCGTGTTATGGAGGCGATCATCTCCTAAAACCTTATCAGCAGAGGGAAGCATGAAGTGCTCTAAAATTTCCTGGTAGACGGCTGTGCTGACTTTGGTCTTGATAAAACACAGTGGATCTACACCAGCAGATGATATGGTTCCTGAAATCATCATTAATTGTGGATACTTCACACTAGACCTTGGAAATCAATCTCCCAGTGTCTGGAGGAAGAGTGCAGAGACCAACAATCTAAGCTGCTTGAAGTCCAGTGTGAAGTTCCCACAATTAGTGATGGTTTGGGGAGCTATGTCATCTGCTGATATAGGTACCAAAGTCAGCATAGCCGTCTACCAGGAAATTTTAGAGCAGTTCATGCTTCCCTCTGCCGATAAGCTTTTTGGAGATGGAGATTTCATTCTCCAGCAGGACTTGGCACCTGTCCATACTGCCAAAAGTACCACTACCTGGTTTAAAAACAGCTGTGCTTGATTGGCCAGCAAACTCGCCTGACCTTAACCCAATAGAGAATCTGTGGGGTATTGTCAAAAGGAAGATCCCAACAATGTAGATGAGCTGAAGGCTGCTATCAAAGCAACCTTGGCTTCCATAACACCTCAGCAATGCCACAGGCTGATCGCCTCCATGCCAAGCCGCATTGATGCAGTAATTGATGCCAAAGGAGCCCTGACCAAGTATTGAGGGCATTTACTGAATACACATTTCAGTAGGCCAGCATTTTGGTTTTTAAAACCATTTTTTCAAGCTGGTGTTACAAAGTATTCTAATTTACTGAGATAATGACTGTTGGGTTTTCACTGGCTGTAAGCCATAATCATCAACATTAACAGAAATAAATACTTGAAATACATCACTCTGTTTGTAATGACTCTATCTAATATATGAGTTTCACTTTTGTATTGAAGAACTGAAATAAATTAACTTTTATCATATATATATCTATATCTATATATATATCTATATATATAGATATAGACATACAGTATATACACAGGTGCAACTCACAAAATTACAGTTACACTCCTGCCGCCCCAATGCGCGTTTCGTGGTAGTCACTTCCTCAAGAAGTGTCATCAGGAGGTCTCCTGAGGAAGTGACTACCACGAAATGCTACCACGAAACACGCATTGGGGCGGCAGGAGTTCCTCCATCTGATTTAACTCACTTGTGTAAGTTCATTCAAAAGATCACTTTATGATTTATTTTAGTATATAAAAGACTTACACCTTAATTATTGATGCACTTTCTTGATCATTAGTGTTGAGCATTCCGACACCGCAAGTATCGGGTATCGGCCGATATTCGCGGTATCGGAATTCCGATACTGAGTTACGATACTTTTGCTATATCGTATGCCGGAATCGGAAGTTCCCATAATTCTTTGAGAGGCAGTGTGATTTTATTCAGCCAATGAGGAATCCTAAGAAGTGTGGGCACATCCTGTAATGCTGCGGTCATGTTAACTAATGGCATGGCTGTGATTGGCTGCTGAAATGATGTCAGAATGCACTATAAAAGGCGCCGCCGCCATTTTGGCTTCAATGTGCTGTGAATTCAGTTAGGGACAGAACGCTGCTCTTCTGACTCTGAGGGACAGTTAGAGATTGCGTTTTTGTGAATTGTTCTGTAGGCAGGCTATTTGACAAACCGCTGTGTAAATCTTCCTTTTGCCTTGCAGTGCTGTTTTCACAGCTCTCTGCAAGGTCTATGTGTGAGTGCAGGTGACGCTGCAGATTGGTCTGCATCCACCGCAGTTTGTAGTCATCTGCACGTGTCACTCACTGCCTCATTTTTTTTTCTTTTGTGGAATTGGTGCTGCTCCATTCAATTTAAATTAACAGTCATCTATTAGTGTGATGCACTTCCATCGGTATCCAATACATTGGTTGCAAACACTATAGAAGTACATAAAGGAGCCTTTCAGAGCTAGTGAACAGTTGTCTGCAGTGTTCACGGCTGTCTGGGAGGTCTCTTTTTTGGAGTGCAGATCACGCTCAAGTTAGTTCTTTAACCACTGCTGGTTGGAGTCTGCTGAGCGTGTGTCACTGCCTCATCCTTTACATTTTTGACTAATTGGTGCTGCTCCATTCTATTTCAAAAAACTCAAATCTATTAATGTGACGCGCTTCCATCCGTATCCAATACCTTGGTTGCAAACACTATAGAAGTACATAAAGGAGACTTTTGGCTGGTTTGCGGCTTGCAGGAACAGACAGATTAGTATTACCCATTTTTTTTTTTGCCTTAGCTATTGCATTCTAGTTTCGTGCATTGTAATAGCTAAAAAAAAATTGTGAGTGATACTATCCATTGTACATTGTTTTTTGTCTGAATCACAACCTTCGGTTTTAGGTTGAAAAACAGGGAAAAGTTAATAAAGTTCAGCAAACACTACACTTGACACTTGATAGGCCACATTAGCTGATATTAAAGTGTAGTCCACACTTTGTAAACATAGTGTTTCTTATACCTGTTAGCAGCTGTTCAGGAATAAGCACACTTAGGCATTATAACTTTTCTGCCTATCTTTATCAATCTATCAAGATGAAGAAGGCAGGGAGTAAGGCACGTGGTCGTGGGCGTGGAGTTTCAGCAGGGAGAGGACGTGGGGATTCTGTGCCTGCTGCGGCCCCCAGTGACACAGTATACGCCAGTTTTCCCCGTGAGCGTTCCTTTATGCGCAGTTTTGTAGGAGCTCGGCGTACCCCCCTGCTGCGGGAAGAACAAATTGAGGCCGTTGTCGGTTGGATGGAAGCCAACGCATCGACTTCAATTGCTTCCACCTCCTCTCAGGACCAGAGCACTGTTGAGCAACCATCTGCCTCTTCACCGCCTGCCAAATTGTCCAGGCAGTCAGAGAGCTCTGCACAGGAGCCAGCTCAGTCTCTACTTCTGTTCTCTGAATCTGTTGGCTTGGAAAGAGGGGGCCAACCAAGCAGCATTCTAGAATGTGAAGAAGAGGGAGTATGCAGTGAAGCGCAACTGCTTTGTCTCTCTGAATCTGAAGAGGCGGGTGAGCCAGTGCCGATGGTCAGCACACCGCAGAACGCATCTGATGATGATGAGACTCAGGTGCCAGTTTCTGTTGCGCATGGTGCTGGCCAGACCACCCAACAGCAGCAGGTGTTGGAAGAGGGTAGTGGAGATGATGAGGTCCTTGACCCAACATGGCGTGAGGAACAGGAAGGTGGTGGGAGCAGCTCTGAGGAAGAGATTCACCCAACGGTCCAAACAGGAGGGAGAGGTAGGCTGCAGACTCGGTTGCCTGTAAACTCCACTTTGGCACCCGTTTGGAGCAGTTCTCTTCCAAAAGCAAAACCGGGCCCTCCCAGGACTTGCAGTGCGTGGTCCTTTTTTGACACAGTTGCAGATGACATTTGCTATGTCAAATGCAAGCTGTGTAATCAAAAAGTCAAAAGAGGTAAAAGTGCCAGTAACCTCAATACCACTAATATGTGGAAACATGTGCGGACCAAGCATGTGGTGGAGTTACAAAGACACACTGGAGACGTAGGCCAACCTACATCAGAACGTACATCTTCAGCTCTTGTTGGAGCCTCTTCCTCCAGCTGTTTCGGCTTCCTCACAGGATCGCCATGGAAGAACCTCTGTCACTGTTGTACAGAGACCCAGTGTAATTCCACCCACAGCACCAAGTTCCCTGTCATCCTCACACTCCCAGGCCACTGTACAGCCATCGGTAGCACAGGCATGGGAGAAAAGACGGCCCTACTCTGCAAACCATCCCCGAGCACAGGCTCTGAATGCTGGCATTGCAAAACCCCTGTCCCTTGACATGCTGTCATTCAGGCTGGTGAAGACTGACAGTTTCCGTAACTTAATGGCATTGGCAGTCCCACAATACAATGTGCCCAGCCGCTTTTATTTCAGCAGGCAAGCTGTCCCTGGCCTGCAAAAGCATGTTGAGGGAAAAATTAAACATGCGCTACTAAACGCCGTCAGTAGCAAGGTCCACCTGACAACCGATGCGTGGACCAGTACCCAAGGCCAGGGACGATACCTTTCCCTCACTGCCCATTGGGTCAATGTTGTGGAGCTGGGTACAGATCTTGCGAGTGGCGCTGTACGTGTTTCTGCCAACTCCAAGGTTTGCAGGAATCCAGTCTGTACACATTGACTCCTCCTCCTACTCCAGTTCCTCAGAATCATCGCTGCAGGAGCCGTCACGGTCTACCTCCACATGGACCCGTGAACGCTTACCTGTTACGACCGATATGAGCACAGCCGTGGCAAAACGTCAACAGGCCGTCCTGAAATTAATTTCAATGGGGAATCGAAGCCACACAGCACAGGAGCTCTGGAATGCCATAAAGCAGGAGAGCGACATGTGGTTTGTGCCAGCGAATCTCCAGCCAGGCTTGGTAGTGTGTGACAAAGGCCGAAATCTTGTGGCAGCTCTGGGCCTAGGCAACCTCACTCACATACCATGTCTGGCACATGTGCTCAGCTTGGTCGTGCAGAGTTTTTTGAGTGACTATCCGGATCTTGATGCACTGCTGCACAAGGTCCGCCTAAAGTGCGCTCACTTGCATTTTTCCAGCATGGTCAGATCGCGCATTGCAGCTCTGCAACGCCGATTTCGCCTTCCAGAACATAGCATCATATGTGACCTACCCACCAGGTGGAATTCCACGTTACATATGTTGGAGCGGTTGTGTGAGCAGCAGCCAGCAGTAATGTAGTATCAGCTGCATCAGGCGCAATCAACTCGTAATTTGCGCCGTTCACACTTCTCCACTACTGAGTGAGCCTCTATGAAGGACATCAGCCACGTTTTGCGTGCGTTTGATGACTCAACGCGGATGGCGAGTGCAGATGATGCACTAGTCAGCATGACTGTCCCCCTTATCTGCCTGCTTCAAAAAACACTGCAAGCACTAAGGGATGAGGTTTTGGAAGAGGTGGAGGATGAGGAGTCACAAATTCCATCACCTTCTGGACGTGGTTCCTCACAAAAGCCTAGGCAGGGGATACTTTGTGAGGAGGATGAGGAAGAGTGTTGTGAATGTGCTAGAAATTAATTCTGAGCAGAAGCTCCCTCTGGTGGTTACAAACAGTACTGAACTATCCAATGAAGATTGTGAAGATTGGCGATCAGGTGTTACTGACTGGTCTTATATAAGGGAGGTTCCCTCCCATCAGGGTTGCATGTGATCAATTGTTCTGGTCTCATCTTTGATTCCTGTTCACTTTGTAGCTTGCTGTTTCGTGCCTGCATCTTCTGCTAACAGATAAGTCATTTTCTTCTTTTAGTTTTTTGTGCTTGCTTTTTGCTTTTTGTCCTGCACTTCTGTGGGGGTCTGCCAGGTCCCCTCCGGGGGCTTGTGCTCCTCTCAGTTTATTTCAGCCACTGTTGTTTGTTCATTTGCCTTTTCCAGTTTTTTCAGTGGCTGCTGTTTAGTTTTGTTACACCAGAGAACTAATTTAGGTGGTAGAGGTCGTGTGATCTCAGGTGTTTTTGTAATTAGTAGAGTTGGCACTTTTCAGGGTTTTTTGGGATTGCAGTAAGTGTCCTTCCTATCCTTTTCTATTTAGGAAGTTTGGGCCCCAATGTTTGCTCATACTATTTTCTGTCTGTGTGTGTATTTCCCCTTGTCTAACCGCCATTACATGTTTGGGGGCTTTCTATGTTCTTTGGGGATCTGCTCCGGGGCAGATAGTTTTCCTCTTTCTGTCTTTAGGTGTAGTTAGCTTCTCAGACTGTGACGAGGCGTCTAGGACCAACGTAGGTACGCTCCACGGCTGCCTTTAGTTGTGGTGGTTAGTCAGGGTACTGCAATCCCATAGATTCCAACCTCTCTGGTGTATTGCCTTTTTTGCCTGCTCTCCTCAGCTACCAAATCATAACAGTATCACCGGCCCAAAAACTGATATTTGTAGGGTACTCACAGAAGGGAAAAATAGTGTTAAAGAAAGAAGATTGTCAGAGTTGTCAGAGATTTTTTTTTTTTTTTTTTTTTCCCTCTGTTTCTCTGAATGCTGAGGAGGATTTTTTTTTTCTCTCAATGGAGTTTGCACAGTTGTCTGGCCGTGTGGATCAGCTTGCCCCTGAAGTTCGGAGTATTGCTACCTATATTGCAGGGTTGCCTGTTGTGGAACCTAGGATTCCCATGCCAGATTTGTTTTTAGGGGATCGAGCTAAATTTCTGAATTTCAAAAATAACTGTAAGTTGTTTTTTGCCTTGAAATCTAAGTCCTCAGGGAACGCAGCACAGCAGGTTCAAATTGTCATCTCTCTCCTGCGCGGCGATCCTCAGGATTGGGCTTTTTCCCTGACACCTGGGGATCCTGTTTTGAGTAATGTTGATGCATTTTTTCAGGCTCTGGGGTTATTGTACGATGAGCCTAATGTCACTGATCAAGCGGAAAAAGCCTTGTTGGCATTAAATCAGGGGCTTGAGGACGCTGAGTTATACTGTCAGAGATTCCGAAGGTGGGCAGTCCTGACCAAATGGAATGACGATGCTTTGGCAGCCCTTTTTCGGAAGGGTCTGTCAGAGAATGTAAAGGATGTTATGGTGGGATTCCCTGTCCCCTCTGGTCTCAATGATTCTATGTCATTAGCGATTCAAATTGACAGACGTTTGCGTGAGCGTAGAGGTATGCGTGGAACAGTGTTGCCTTGTGAACCAACTTCTGAACCCATGCAGTGTGATAGAGTGGCTTCTGGGGCACAGCGTCATGAGTTTCGAAAACGCAATGGGTTATGTTTCTACTGTGGTGATGCCTCTCATGCTATTTCAATCTGCCCTAAGCCGGGAAGACGTTTTGCACGCTCAGTTGTCTTGGGTAGTGTTCAGACTAAATTTCTGTTGACTGTTACCCTGATTTGCTCCCTGTCCACATTTTCTGCTCAGGCTTTTGTTGATTCGGGAGCAGCTATTAACCTGATGGATTTTGATTTTGCTAAACGTTGTGGGTTTCCCTTCATACCCCTACGGAAGTCTATTCCCCTACTGGGGATCGATTCTACCCCTTTGGCTGAGAATAAACCTCAGTTCTCTACTCAGGTGATAATGAGGGTTGAACCTGATCATCAGGAGAGTTGCAAATTTTTGGTGCTGTATAATCTGCATGACATTATCGTACTGGGTTTCCCTTGGTTACAGTCTCATAATCCTGTTTGGATTGGAAATCTGTGTCTGTAACCAGTTGGGGCTGCCAATGTGTGAATACCAACACTCCTGTTTTTCTGCCTCCCCCAGGCTCAGGATGTTCCTGACTTTTTGACTGATTTTTCTGATGTGTTTAGCGAAAGTAAATCTGCATCCTTGCCCCCCCATAGGAGCTATGACTGCGCTATTGAATTAGTGCCTGGTAGTAAATTCCCTAAAGGTCGCCTTTTTAACTTGTCTGTACCTGAACATGACGCTATGCGGTCTTATATCAAGGAGTCATTGGAGAAGGGTCATATCAGACCATCCTCTTCACCCTTGGGTGCCGGTTTTTTCTTTGTGGCCAAAAAGGATGGTTCATTAAGGCCGTGTATTGATTATCGTCTCTTGAACAATATCACTGTGAAATATCAATATCCGTTACCCTTGATTTCTGACCTGTTTTCCAGGGTGAAAAGTGCTACTTGGTTTACCAAGCTTGACCTCAGGGGGGCATATAACCTTATTCGCATTAAGCACGGGGATGAATGGAAGACGGCATTTAATACCCCAGAGGGGCATTTTGAGTACCTAGTGATGCCCTTTGGGCTCACTAATGCTCCTTTGGTCTTCCAGTCCTTCATGAATGACATTTTCAGGGATTTTGTGGATAAATTTCTGATTGTTTATTTGGATGATATCTTGATTTTTTCCAATGACTGGGACTCTCATGTGAAACATGTTCGGACTGTGTTCCAGATTTTGAGAGAGAATGCTCTGTATGTGAAGGGATCAAAGTGTCTTTTTGGCGTACAGAGGATCTCATTTCTGGGATTCATTTTGTCCCATCTGTTATTGAAATGGACCCGGTCAAGGTTCAGGCCATCTGTGATTGGGTCCAACCTACTTCATTAAAGGCTCTTCAAAGATTCTTGGGTTTTGCCAATTTTTATCGTAAATTTATTGGTAATTTCTCTGTTATTGTTAAACCATTGACTGATTTGACCAAAAAGGGTTCTGATGTGGTGAATTGGCCTCCTGAGGCAGTCTCTGCGTTTCAGGAACTTAAGCAGAGATTCACTTCTGCTCCTGTTCTACGGCAGCCTGATGTTTCTCTGCCATTTCAGGTGGAGGTTGATGCCTCTGAAATTGGGGCAGGTGCCGTTTTGTCCCAAAGAGATCCAGAGACCTCTAAAAGTAACCCTTGTGCCTTTTTCTCTCGAAAATTTTCTCCAACTGAACGTAATTATGACGTGGGTAATCGGGAGTTATTGGCCATGAAGTGGGCTTTTGAAGAGTGGAGACATTGGCTGGAGGGACCCAAACATCAGGTGGTGGTCCTCACGGACCATAAGAATCTGGTTTATCTGGAATCAGCCAAGCGACTTAATCCTAGACAGGCCAGGTGGGCCTTGTTTTTAACACATTTTAATTTTGTGGTTTCCTTTCTTCCTGGCACTAAGAATGTTAAGGCGGATGCCCTCTCGAGGAGTTTCCTTGCGGACTCTCCTGAGTAGTGTTGAGCGATAGTGCTCGATATCTAAAAATATCGTATCGAAATTGTATCGCCGATAGCACTAAATATCGTCGATATCCGATTTCGATACTGGAAGTCCAATGTAAGTCTATGGGAACAAAATATCGAAATTAAAAAAAAACATTCTTGCCTTGTTGGTTAATTGTACATGAAGGAAAACAACAAAGACTAATGTAGAATGTATTGGGGGAGGTTGAGGAGACAATAAAGGCATACATGTTTAACCCAATGCATTGGAATAGCATTAATATATTTTTTTTTGGAAATACGTTTGGATTGACTAACAAATTGACAATGTTGTTAACCTTTTTTCTATTTTGGCAAATATGTATGTTTCACAACTTCCATGCTCTTCACCTTTTTAACTTTTGCCAGTGCCACACTTTCTCCTTCATAATCTTCAGCAGCAGCATCATCTTTCTCATCAAATTATTCTTCATCTTCACCTTCTTACTCTTCTTCTTAAACTTCTTGCTATTCATGTTTTTGTTTACATTACTCATATTGTTATTACTAAACTAATTAATCTTCTTCATATTCAAATTCTTCATCTTCTTCCTCTTCATCTTCTTCATCATATTCTTATTTGTGACAGAGATTCCTGTACTTGTAATCTGTAAAAGTATGAAGTGTTCATCCTTCCGTTCTTGCTGTCACAAAAGATTTAAATTACAACAGTATTTGTCCGTGTTCAGTTTAGCCTGCAGCAGCAGGCATTTTCCAGGGGCACCACGAGGAGGAACGGACTCACCCCCATACACTGCTTAGTCTTCTTCTGCTTAGAATTTAGAGCATATATTTTGCTCTTCATTTTGGTCTTATACTTCATGTTCTTCTGCTTTTTGATCTTTTGCTTATTGTTCTTCTGTCTCTTGTTCTGTATCTTGTAGTTTGTCTTAACCTTCTTTGTCCTGTTGGTGATCTTCTTCTGGGTAATCTTTTATTTTTTCTTTGTGATGGTGTTCAGGCTGGTTGGCTTCATGCTCGTCGTCCTTGTTGTCGTCATCTTCTTCTGGGTGGTCTTTAATGTCGTCTAATTTCCGAGAAACAGCTGACGTTACTGGAACCCTGACGGGTATCAGATGGAGCAAGAGACAATGGAAGTAACGAGGACCAGCTGACTGTGCTGGACCCCGGACGGGTAGCAGAAGGAAAAGAGGCAATGTCACAACCGAGTACCAGCTGACGTTACTGTGACACGGTTACTAAGCAGGACGTACCTGTGCTCCAAAGCACTACCAAGGACCAGCAGACGTTGCTGGAACTCGGATACGGAGATGGAGGCACCTAGGCCAAAGGCACTGGGGAGAACCAGTTGACGGTACTGGACCCGGACGGGTAGCAGAAGGAAAAGAGGGAATGTCACAACCGAGTACCAGCTGACGTTACTGTGACACGGTTACTAAGCAGGAGGTACCTGTGCTCCAAAGCACTACCAAGGACCAGCAGACGTTGCTGGAACTCGGATACGGAGATGGAGGCACCTAGGCCAAAGGCACTGGGGAGAACCACTTGACGGTACTGGACCCCGGACGGGTAGAAGAACGCACCCATGAAAATGTAAGTTGACAGGACGCAAGCCGTCCGCAGTTACCGAATCACACAGTCCTACAGTGGGTGCTTGTCCTATTGTCACAATGGAAACCGCCTTTATTTACATATCCCACAGCACACATAGGAATCACCTGAACTGCAGGCACCATAGAGTCGGCTAACCCGAATGCAACACGACAGCACAACTTATTGGAGGATAATTGACGTTCACACTGCCAGGAAACAGCTGTCGTGCTGTAACCAGGCTGGCCAGGAGTCAGTACCCCTGCCAATTACTTATGAGCAACAAATGGCGGTGTTGTAGCCCAGGGAGTAGAGTTCAGGTGGTAGAAAGATGAACATAACAGGAGACATGGAAAACGTTGCCAAACAGTTATTTAATCTGAAAACGGACAGGCAAATTCAGGTGAGATCCATGCCTTGTTCATTTTCAGAAAAGTAAGCCGGTCTACATTCTCTGAGGATAGTCGCATGCGACGGTCTGTTACTACACCACCTGCAGCACTAAAGACACGCTCAGATAATACACTGGCAGCAGGGCAAGCCAGCACCTCCAATGCATACTGGCTAAGCTCTGGCCATGTATCCAACTTAGAGACCCAAAATTTGAAAGGGGAAGAGGCATCTGGG